>PVKE010006024.1:0-56240 GCA_004027555.1 Craseonycteris thonglongyai
ACAGTCATTTTTTGTTTAGTCATAATACCCAGAGAATAATGCTTTCAAAGAGAATACTTTTTCGGTATTCAGTAGTTATCCCTTTCATCTAACAAATTCCATTTTGAAAATAAATCTTCAGAAAGAATAGAAAGGACACATTAAATTTAAGCCATATGTGTTTATTGCAGTATAGTCATTTTAAATACTGTCAGAAGCCTATGTTTTTATGGTATATAAGCTAAGAAAATTATCCAAAATCTTCTAGTGTAATATTATAAAATTATCAGCTATTATATTGACAAAGAAATATTAACATCAAAAGTAAATGTTTATATTATAATAAAAATTGAGATGCTGGGATAGCTCAACAAGTTGAGCACTTGCCTAGCAACTGTGAGGTCCAAGGATCAAACCCCAGCCCCAGCCCATGCAAACCCATATGCTGAACTGCAGTACAACTGGTAACTACTGAGATGGTTCAGCAGCGAAGTTTCTCACCTCCCATGCAGAGGACCTTCAGTTTGGTACTTCCCCCATGCAGCCCCACATCCATTTGTGTGGAATAAAACAATGTCACAACTAATGATGTACAACTATGGAGACTTTTCTAGACCCTCCCCACTTCTCTCTCTTTCTCTCCTTCTCTCTCTCTCTTTTTCCCTCCTCTGAAACAATACAATAAATCCTTAAAAACAGAGAAAATAAAATAGAATATATTAGCTCTAAACAATGTCAGAAAATACGCATACATGGAGAAGTCACTAAAGGGTTAAGAAACTTGTCTAAAATATGTGTGACTCTTCCTTTTATGTTTTATCATTTAGCAAGTTCACTGCAATAAGATTGTTTTAAAAAGATGAAAAATTTATATCTAAGAATTAAATGCTAACAACTATCTGCTTCCTTTTGCTCCCAACTTTCTGTTGATCCTATGAGTATCAAGATCTAAGATTACCAACCATCTTTGTTTGCTCAGAGCCAAGTATTTCTCAAGATGGGTGTATTTTATTGCTAAAACTGGGGCAGTCTTGGGTAAACAATTGGTTATGCTATAACCAGAATTCATAATAAAAAGATACGGAAACATAAAATTGAATCTACAACTGGATTATATCCTATATATACAAAACAATAAAACTATGAGTATCTTAATTTTATCTGCACAGAAAATCAGGTTCATTAAGTTATACTTACAAATCCAATCAAAATTATCCAAACATTATAGCAATAAATATTTGTGTAGAAACTTAATTGTGTTTAATATTTTTCTTTCTATTTAATTGTATTTTATGGTTAATATACCACAGAAAGACTGTGTTTCTGTTTTGTAATGCTAGAAAAAGTAGGGAGCTTGCCTCCCACTTTGGCTTTTTTTCAATTTCCTTCCCTTGCTTTGTGTTTCATCACCCAATTCCAACATTTTTTCTCCTATGGTCTCTTCATCTGTACTCTATCAGTAATCCAAAGCACTGACTTCAGGTCTCAACTTTACACTGAGATTCTCAAATGTATCCTTTCTTCTGATTTCCAAAATTTAATTTCCATCTCTACACTTCATGCCATTTATCACAGCTGAAACTACATTTATCTCCCCAAGTAGCCAAGATTCTGCAGTTCTCCCACTCAAATTGATCACTGTACCAGTAGTCAGGTTACCATCCATTTCCATTCATTCTGCCTCTTACCATTCTCAAGGCAGACATCGTTAAGTTTTGCTAGTTTTAATTTTATAATGTCTCTCTTCTTTGTCTTTATATTTTGATAATTCTTCACTTTGTTGGTCACTGAGTGGTGCTTTTACTAGCATTATTTAAAAGGCAAGCATTTCATTGTTTAAGTAGTCAGATGCCAGTAAGTTACCATCTCTCAAAATTCAGCATGGTCTATTTGCTCCCCTGATCTCTGGCAGTTTCTGAACTTGACTTCTACTCAGTTCTAATTTTGATATTTATGCCAGTCAATGCTGGGAATATCATTGACCTTTAATTTTCCCTAGTACTCTGCCAGTGTTTCCTGTACTATATTACCAAACAAAGAAAATATACTTCTGTAGACACAATCTATGCATCTACTTGCCACCTTGATGCATGTCATATCTTGCTCACCTGAATATATCAGAAGTTTGAAAGGGACACCAAAAGACTTCCAGGGTTTACCATGCAATTTGCCCATATATGAAAGTGGGGCAATTCTCTTTCTATCTTTTTTTTTTTTCCATTGGATCTTAAAGCATGAGAAATGCATGGCCCGGCAGAAGTAACATCGCTTATGATTAATACAAAATCATAAGCATGTAATTATTTAACATAATGATATCACACTCAAGCACACTATATTACTTTAAAAACGGTGTCACTTCTGCCAGATACTGTCTTAATGGCACAAATAACTTCCAACAACAGTAGTAGTAAAAGAGTCCTAGAGATATCTGGACATCCTTCTAAATGGCAAATTTCCAGCTAAGCCAGCTCCATCAAAGGTAATTCACAAATTGAAAGGATATTATTTTTTTCCTCATTTTTTTCTAGCACCTGGAGCAAAAAATTGTGCATATATGTATTTAAAAAAAAAAAAAGGTCTTCATGGGTGTATTGCATCAAACAGAAGTACTTTGAAGATTTCAAACATGTGAGAATAAATACTCTATTTTTAAAATAATACCTTCAGGTTTTTTTGATCCCTCCTTTTATTTCTTTCCTCCTTCAACTTTACCTTCCAGACCAATAAATGTCACATCATTGGAAAATATAAATGTACAGGAGTCTTCTTTTCAGATGATTTCTACATCTTCTTAAAGTTTATCAATTCAACCAAATCACCGCTGTATCCATAAATTCTGGACATATGTCAACAAGTTATTTGTATAAACTCAGATGACTGACCTAATGAAATGTGAATTCAAGGTTTCTTTAAATTCAGTTGCTCACTGATTTCTTCTTCAATTCTTAGAGTTGAAGACATAATTAGTTAACTTATTTTAAATTAAATTTTGCTTTAATATCAACAGGTCAACAACCCATTCTTATTAATATAATTCATCCAAGAATAAAATATATTATAAGCATCCTTTGCAGAACAAGGTGTTAATACTAAAATTTCTATTAAAATGGCAAAATAGAATTTTGAACCTCAAAATTAAGAGCCAGATCAGCAGAATTCACAAAGGAAATGGTGGAGATCCAACCTCACAAATCCTTCATCAAGCTAAGGCCAGAAAAGGGGATCAGAGTATGTAGGGAAGAAGTTATGAGGTATTATCTTGCATAAGAATTGCTATGTAGGTAAGCCAATTCCAACCTGAAAGGAACTTGTTGGGATGTGGTTCTGTGAGTGGGTTATTGCTACTTACTCTGCCCCAAGTATATAGAGAACTTGAAACTTGTTCCTGGAATATGGGTTCATCTTAGGCTCACCTGACATACCATTTTAAACATGGGACAGAAAACAACCATACTGTCCCATTTTAACACTATGTATAGTCAGCCTAGTCTCACTGGACTAAAATCATGGGGTCAGTAGGCAGATTATATGTACCATTTGAAAGGAGACAGTGCCACTATTTTCTGTCCCATTTGGAACAGGATGTCTGAGTCAGCCTAGTTCATCTTGGATTGTAGCCTTACTATGCCTGAGAAGGTTGAAAGTGGTCTAAAGCAGGACAGAGAATTTGGAAAGTAATTAACCTCGCACCAGAACAGTGTGTGTGTGTTTTTCACACGAACGACAAAGAAAGGAGTCAGCCTAGAGCTTTTAAGTCCTACCTGAGGGAAGGAAGGAAGGAGATTCCTCAGGAGAGAATGCGCATGGAAAGGACCACCTGAGAACCAGCATCTGAGTGGGGAGAGACCAGCTTACCGCTATACCAGTCACTGACCAAATAAAAATTTATAGAGAAAAAGAGGAAAAGCTAAGCATACTCCTTTCTAGATGGTGGGTGGCTCTCTAATATGAACATTAATAGGAGGAAGACATGGAGAAGTTTAATCTTAAAGGGAAAATTATAATTATCTTAAGCTGGACATACTCAATTCTTGAGTAATTTGTAAGTTAACATAATTTAAGTTCTCTCTATTACATAATACTGACTTGAAAAGTCTTGTTGGTTGGAATAACAACCTCTACCCCACATATACTTTAAAAGAACTAAGAAAAACAAAATAGAGTTGCTTTTGGTTACATTTTAATTTCATTTTGTTCATGACTTTTCACATATTGATTATAGTTGGATTACTAAGTTCAATTCACTGAGTGTTTATTAAGTCCCGACTGTAAGAAAAGTTAGTATTATTTAGTAAAAAGAATATGTGGTTTGGGAGCAGAAAACCTGCCTTTGAATTCTCAGTCTTCACCTAACTCACAGTATTATCCTGAGCACCTTGACCTCTCTGAACCTGAGTTTCTTCATTTGTTGATTGATGATAATAAATTGAGATTATTTTGAGGACTGAATGCAATAGTGGAAATACAAGCAATTCTGTTAATGGCACTTGAAAAGTATAATAAATGGTACTCAATGGTTTGTAGTCCTATATAAGCACATTTTAGGTCATCTTAAAGGATTTCAGATATTTGTATTAGATCATTTCTTTGTAATCTTGAACAAGTCATTTCCTGTCTTTGGAAGACTTGCTTTTCAAATCCATTAATTCGGTAGTCCGTGGATTTTTCTCCACACTCATATTAAGGACACACTTATACAGAATAATCATCAGCCATACTAATACTGGTTAGCCACAATGACACACAACTCTAAAATAGATATTCAAAAAGAAAAATTAGAAAAGATCTTTTTTAACACATGTCTCATAACAATGACTACATCTTGAGTAGTACCTAAAATAGACTGACCTTGTGCTTTTTTGGAGCCTAAAAAATGTAGATTCAGCACACCCATAACCTCAAACAACTTCTCCCAGGCTGTTGAAACCCTCATCAGTGAAAAACTATTTATATTTTGATGAAAGATCATTTACAAATTCTGCTAATTTTCTTCTACATTTAAGATCCTGAGCTATAACTGTGTGGATGTTAAGATTAATAATACAACCTTGGCGGTCCTCAAGGAATTTAAAAATAGAGTTGAGTAAACACACCATGGATGAACACAGTAACAAAGATATTTTGTGATAAATTTCCAGGTGGGGTAGGATGATAGGAAGGCAGGTAGGAAAGTAACACAAACGTTCTAAAAGGATCAGGCAATTGCTATTCAAACTAACCACTTCTGTTCTCCACCTCAGATTTTATAATTGTATGGCCCTTTTCAGCCCCTCCCATGCTAGACATTTCTAAAAGACCACGGAAATGCTTCAAAGTGGACAGTTTCAGCATTTGACATTACTCATTGTACTTACAGACTACCACAAACAAGAAACTTGAGGGCTGGAATGTGATTTAGCCCTGTCAGGAAGGTGCTGTTCTTTCTCTGATCTGACTGAATACTTCACAGTCCTCAGTCCCCTGTTTCATTCCTCATTACATCCACACACACAAAAATGCTAACCATAATTTGTACACATAGTCTCATTAATACCTTATAGAAACCTGTAATAATGTCATTCCATTTGCATTCATTCAGACTCTCTCTGGTTCCCAGTCTTCTCTTTATACTGTTTATTCTCAATCTGTGCTGGTGGTGGGAATTTATCTTTCTAGTCCCTCAGAACTTGCTCCCTCCTAATGCTGGTAGGCTTTATATAGTTCCTTTTCCTATAACTTTGAACCTATTGTCATTATTTGACATTTCTTAGCATGAAATCTCATCAACTAGTTTTCAGGGTATGCTTCCATTTGTTTTGTCACGTAATCCTGAATTTATCACTGATTTTCTCTTCTGTAAGGACCTAATCCTTAGCTTTCATCACCTTATTACAAATAACTTTTACTGGGCAAAAGTATTCAGAAAGAACATATTTAAACATGTCCTTAATCCTCCTAGCAATCACCTTCCAACTTTCTATATTTAGAACAAGTCAACAGAAAATTAACCTTCAAAGGCAAAAACATGTCTCTCATATTTTCATGTTAAAATGAAAAGATCTCTCCTTAAAAGTGCTTAATACCACCAGGCATCATTCTTCTAGTAAATAAAAGATAAAGGGGTGCCTATGGGAGATGCCACTTTTAGGAAGTTCATCAAATTTGTTTTCTGCTTTTCAATAATTTATTATTATTATTTTTCAGTAATTTACTCATGTTTCATAGATGGTCCTAATTTGCATCAAAGTATTATTTTTTCTTTATTTTAATTTAGTAAAGGTCTGATATTTTCTGTCATTTTTGTTGACTGTTTGTTTTGATTCAGTAAAGCTCTAATAATTTCTCTGAACTCTTAGCAGCATTTGACACAGTAAATACTAGTCTTAGCTTCTTTAATACCACAATAACATTCATCCTTCTCCATCACAACCACTCTTTCTTCCTGTCTTGCTGGTTCCTTCTTGTCTATTTGATTTAAATAATGGAGATTATGGGACTTAGGTCTGGACCATATTTTCTAGTCACATTTTCTCCCTTGATGTTTTGATCTTATCACATATCTTTAAATACCATCTATATGCTGATGTCTGTGAAAATAATGTCTCAATCTCCGCTTATCGATGCAATATGAAAATGTATTTTCTTATTATAAAAATCTACTTAAAATATAATTGACTATTTAAAGCACAAATAATAATAATGAATCATGATGTTTATAATATATATAGAAGTAAAATATATAACAATAGCACAAAGTCCAGGGTGAGAAAAGGGAAGTATATTGTTAAGTTTCTTATACTGTTTGTAAAGCGCCATAATATTATTTGAATGCTGTGCTAATTTAAAGATGTATAATATAACTCATAAAGCAACCATTAATAATTTATAGTTGATAAGCCAATGAGGAATATAAAATAGAATCAGAAAATTCCTCAATGAATCCAAGAGAAAACACAAAAAGAAGAAATGGGGCAAGTATAAAACAGCAATCGTAAGGTTGCATTTTTAAACCCAACCACCTTATTAATCACATTAAATGTAATTAGACTGTAAACTACAGTAAAAAGATGATCAAATTGGGCCAAGCCTAACGATTTCCTACTTAAAAGAAGTATATACTAAATATAAATTACTGATTAGAAAAAAATTTTTAAGTCAGTAAGTGGAGAAATATATCATGTTCACAGATCAGAAGTCTCAAAAATTAAGATGGCAATAGTTCGAATTGATCTGTAAACACAATGCAGTCCCAGTCAAAACAAAACAATTTTAAAGTAGATCTGGAAATACAAAGGACCACAAAGAGGCAAAACAACTTTGAAAAGAACAAAGTTAGAGGACTTACACTACCCAATTCCAGGTAGTATTTGAAAGCTATAGTAATCAAGAAAATATGGTATAACTATAAAGATAAACAAATATTTTAATAACACCAAATACAAAGTCCAGAAGTAGACTCTGTCATATATTCTCAATTGTTGGTTTTTTTTAATGTTCAAAGCAGTTTAAAAAGGAAAGAATAAATGATGCTGAAACCATTGATTGATATTTGCAAAAATAATAATAATAATGAACCTGTGTCTATGCCTTACCATATATAAAAATTAACTCAAAGTAAATTGTATACCAACATGTAACATCTAGAGTATAAAACGTCTAAAAGGGAAGGTACAAGATATTAGTGACCTTGGGCTTGACAAAGATTTATTGACTATCATACAAGAAGTAAAAATTTTTTTTTTCATTTCCATTTTCTTATTGTTAAATTTATTGGGGTGACATTGGTCAGCAATATAGTTCAAGTTGGGAGTGGGCACCAGATATATGGTGATGGAAGGAGAGCTGATTCTGGGTGGTGAGCACATAATGCAATGCATAGATGGATGTAATGTAGAGTCGTATACCTGGAAACTACGTTGCCAACCAATGTCACCTCAATAAAAATTATTTTTAAAATTAATAAATGGGACTTTAATCAAAATGTAAAAAAACTGTTCTTCAAAAGACATTAGAAAAGAAAAAGCAAGACACAGAGTTGGAGAAAATATTTTTAAAACATATCTAACACATCATCTAAAAGAAAGGTAGAGAGAGAGGGTCTCAAAATAACCATTGCAATAGTGAAAGAAAATTATGTTGAGAGCCTTGATTAAGGCTGTAGCAGTGAGAATAAATATGGATTTCAGGAATTAAGAGACACTTATGGGGAAGCAGGGATGGCTTAATGGGTTAAGTGCTCACTTTGCAGCCCCAGGGTCTGAGAATTGAGTTCCAGCCCCACCCTGTGTGGACCCATATGCTGAACTTGGGTATGCTTCCCATGTGGGAGTATCCCAGTTTGGTTCTCGCCCTGCATGGCCCCCGCCCACCTGTGTGGAATGCGACCATGTCGAGAACTGATGACATACAACTGTGGAGACTTCTCTGGGCCCTCCCCCTTCTCTCTGTCTCTTTCTGTCTCTGTCTCTGTTCAAAAACAGTAAAAATAAACCTTAAAAAAAAAGAGACACTTATAAGGCGTAATTAACAGGAGTTGTTTACTAATTAAATATATGGTGTTAAGGGTTGGAAGAGTGAAAGATACCCATTTTATTAATTTAGATTATAGACAAAGTAGTTAAACTAACTAAACAAAGAGAACACAGGACAAAAGAGTTTGAAAGAGTTAAAAGAAGTGGCCTCAGATTACACCATAGTAACCATGAATACTTGGATAAACCAAAGCAGAACTATTCAATACAAGTTGAAGCTATAGAGAACAGGTATACCAGAGATACAGATTATTGATTAAGTTTCTGAGCTATTAGATATGTTATTTCATCTATACATAATATATAAATATATTTATCTAATATAAAACAATTTATATATAATTATGATGATTGTCTCAATATATATAATTATACAAGCATAACTAAAGGCATGAAAAATCTTATCACAAAGCAAATCCTAGAAAAACCCTAAAGAAGATGAGAGTCCTTTTTACCAACAGACATATTGTTTGCATTTGTGTCAACTTTTTTGTGCTATTCTTCACTAATTGGGAGGTGTTTGTTTAATAAAGGAAAATGCCTAGTTTTATATGCACAATTGATGGACATTTGCACTGATTTTATATAATGCTAATATATTAGTCAGCCTAAGCAAGAAACAAAATGTACTTGATGAGACTGTTATTAAAGGTGTAAATAGGGTAAAGGAAACCCTTTAGGTACCCACAGCCCACAATCAATGGGAAACCAATAATACTTCTAGACCTGAAGGGTCAAAAGGAAGAAATATTGGTACCCGAGCCACAGCTGAAACTATGGGCCTGGGTCCACCTGTCAGGTGCTATAGCTTCCTATATAATTGAAGTATCTAAGCAGGGAGAAACTTAAAAAGAGCTATCCCATAGTTATTTTCCTCTCACCTCTGATGGCCTAGTGGTACTTTCCATTGGCCAAATTCAATAGGAAGTCAGAGGCATGTCTAATCAGCATTACAAGTTTGAAAACCTGATTACTAACCGAATTAGTGTAAATGCTACATCTTGAGATCATTTAAACTACAGTTAATCAGCTGTTGCCTTTGCAATTTAAGGCCAATGTCTTTCCTTTGCAAGATTTAATTTCAAAAGCTACATATGAAACTTCTGGTTTTCAGTATAGCATGTAAGGACCTCAAAAGCAATCATTTCATACTAACCACAATTAAAAAACAAAACAAATGTAATTTTTGCTAAGCAATGTAATTGCAATAAACTTAACTATAAGAAAATCAACACCTCTTATTAGATCTATCAGAAAAGTGAGGTCACAGGGTAAAACCCTTCTCCCAAAGTTGGAGAGACAGACAGGGATGTACATATAAAATCACAAATAATCATAACAGAAACCCATGAATAGAAACCTATAGGAACCAGTTCTGAGGTAATAAAACCTGAATCATAGTTGACATATTTTTAGATGTGGACAAGCCTGAGAGGTAATAACTCCAGGTAGACAAATCATAAGGGGGACTTCACACTTATATGAGTTTTACTTCTAGAGCTCTACAAAATTTACACAGTGAAGATTATAAGAGGCAAAAGAACTTCCTCCAGCAGACTGAGTAAAAAAGGAACCATTTTGAAATACAACATAACACTCTGTTCTTAACAAGGCCTAATATATATATATATATATATATATATATATATATATATATATATATATATATTAAACAATAATAATTTAACAAAATTTAACCTGTTGAAAATTTATGGAGCCCAACTGACCTGAGAGAAGGAAAAGAAAAAGAACTCTAGCCCACTCTAGCCTTCTATATAAGAGGAGGAAAATACCTAACTTCAGCACCTTCTAGCCTTCTATAGTAACTCAAGCTTGTTCAACCTGTGGCCTGCAGACCACATGTGACCCAGGGCAGCTCTGGATGTGGCCCAACAAAAATTAATCAACTTTCTTAATATATTATGAGTCTTTTTTCATAATTGTTTATAGCTCATTAGCTGTCATTCATGTTATTTTATGTGTGGCTCAAGATAATTCCAATGTGAACAAGGTAAGCCAAATGTTTGCACACCCTTGTTCTAACTGAAGGAAGGGAAATATATAAATGTAGCCAGCTTTAGCCATTCTGTCCCAAATGAAAGTGAAAGACTGTGAACTACTTGTGAAACTCATGATCCAGGGGCACTGGTTCATTAAAAGACTATGAATCATAGAAGTATAGAACATTTTTTCTTACCAACGCTTTACCACCACATTACTATAGGTCTATTTATATTTTCTTTTATGCAGTAAATTATGTATGGCTCTGAAGAAAATATGTATAAGGCATACTAAAATAAAAAAGGAAACACAATTTGAAGGGACTGATCAAGCATCATAACCAGACTAAGATATTATAGGAGTGTTGGAATTAGAAACCAAGAAATTTTTAAAAACTATAATTAATTCACTAAGGGCTCTAACAGAAAATGTAGATGGCATGGAAGAACAGATGAATAATCTAAGTGGAGAAAAGAAATTCTAAGAGAGAATAAAAGAGATATACTAAAGATCAAAACACTGTAACATAAATAAAGTATGCCTTTAATGGGCTCATTAGCATATTAGAGAGAGCTGATGAAAATATTCCTAAGATTGAGAGTATGGGAGCTATCTGGAAAGTATTCAACACATAATATGAAAAATAGAGGCATTTATGGCTGATTTTTTCTGACAGCCATTATACATTAATGAAAACTTTCATAATCAAAAAGCAAAGAGAAAAGAGACTGGGGGGGAAACAGCACAAAATATCCAACTTTGAGATAACTACAATGGTGAGACAAAATGGGGTAACACACATGTAACACCAGAAGGAGAAAATAGAAGAAAAGAAACAAAAGTATTCGAAACAATAATGACTGAGAATATTGCTAAATTAATGTCAGACACCAAACTACAAATTCAGGAAGCTCAGAGAATACCAAGCAGTATAAATGCCCCAAAATCTACATTATATTCAAACTACAGAAAATCAAAGATAAAGAAAAAACAATCTTGTAAGAAGTCAGAGAAAACAAACATCTTATCTATAGAGAAGCAAAAATAAGAAGTAAATCTGACCTCTACTCAGAAACGGTGCAAGCAAGAAGAAAAAAGGGTAAAATATTTAAAGCACTGAGATAAAGAAAATACCAATCCAGAATTCTTTACTCTGTAAAATTATCTTTCAAATGTGAAGGAGAAATAAGGACTTTTACAGACAAACAAAAATCAAGGGAATTTGTTGCCAGTAGACCTGCCTTGGAAGAAATGTGGAAAGAAAAATTTTTGACAGAAAAAATACGATATATGACAGAATCTCAGACCTATGGGTACATAAAGAAAGGAAGAGTACTGAAAAAGGAATTAAGTAAAGGCAAAATAAAAACTTCTGTTTATTTTATTCTTAATTGATCTAGCAGAAAACAATTGTTCAAGATAATAATATTTGATTAAGTATCTATATATATGTGTATATATATATATGTATATATATATACATACATACATACATACATACACACATACTCACATACATACATAGATACATAGATAGATAGATAGATAGATAGATAGATAGATAGATAGATAGATAGATAGATAGATGCATGTTTATGTATAAATAAAATGAATAACAGCAATGGTAGAAAGGATGAGGGAGAATTATAATAAAAATATATTGTCATTATAAGGTATTTGCCATACCCAGAAAGTGGTATGGTGTTAATGAAAATGGACTTAGATTCATTGTAAATGGATATTGCACACTTTAGGGAAACCACTAAAAATAAACAAACAAAAAAGTATAATTGATATGCTAAGGAAAGAGAGAAATGTAGTTATTTAAAATGCTTAAAACAACAGAATTGGGTGAAAGTCCAAGATAAAATTAGAAATAAAGACAAAGAAAACAAACAGAAAACAGTAACAAATACGCTAAATATTAATCCAACTATATCAGTAATCACTTAAAATATCAATGACATAAATGTACCAATTTTTTTAAGGATTTATTTTTATTGTTTTTGACACAGAGAGGGAGATACAGAGACAGAGAGAAAGGGGAGGGCCCAGAACAGTCTCCATAGTTGCACATCATTGGTTTTTCCACATAGTTTCATTCCACAGGTGGGCGAGGGGCTGCACAGGGCAGGGACTGGGCTGGGGTCTCGCCCCGGTTAGAACTGAACTGGGGGCACTCCCCAGTTCAGCATATGGGTCCGCACTGGCCGGGGCAGGGATTCTATCCTCGGTCCCCGGGGCTGAAAAGTGAGCACTTAACCCACTGAGCCATCCGGCTTCCCCAAATGTACCAATTTTTTAAAACTATACCAATAAAAAACAGATTGTCAGTGTGGATCAAAACACAAGACCCAACTATATGTTGTCTAAGAAACCCACTCTAAATATAAAAATACATATAATTTAAAAGTAAATGGATAACAAAAGTTGTACCATGGAAATTAATCAAAATAAATCTGGAATAGCTACATTAATATCAGACAAAGTAGATTTCATAGCAAAAAACAGTTATAAATATCAGAAAACAAATATCAGAAAAAAAATATTGGCTTCACATAGTGTGAATGGGTCAGTTCTATAAGAAAATATAACAATCCTTGATTTGTATGCACATAACAGCAGATCATTAAACTATATAAGACGAATACTGATGGGACTGCCAGGAGAAATAGATAAACACACTATTATAATTGAAGGCCTCAACACACTTCTGTCAGAAATAGATATAAAAGGCAGAAAACTACCAAGGACATAATTGAACTCAACATCACCAACAATCAACTGACTAAAACTGGCATGTCAACTACTTCATCCAATAAGAGCAGATCAAACTCATATGGAACAGTCACCAAAATATTTTATATGACCATCAAATACATCTTAATCAATTTAAGAGAATAGAATTAATATGTCTTCTCTCAGACCACAATGTAATTAAATCAGAAATTATTAATAGAAGGATAGTTGGCAAATACCGAAATACTTGGAAATTAAACAATACATTTCTAAATAACACATAAGCAACAGACAAAATCTAAAGGCAAATTAAAAAAATATGTTAAAAATAAATGAAAATACAATTTATCAAATATTGTGGGACACACACAAAAAAAGCATCACTTAGAATTTTATAAAACTGAATACATACATTAGAAAAGAAGAAAGATCTAAAAATAATAATCTAAGCTTCCACTTTAGGAAAATTAAAAATATATATAAATCCAAAGGTAGCAGAAGAAAATAAATAAATAATAGAACAGAGTAAAATTGGGAAAAGGAAATCAATAGAGAAAAATCAATAAAACTAAAATCTGATCTTTTAAGAGGATCAATATAATTGATAAATATTTAGACAGGCAAACTGAGAGAAAAAAGAGAGAAGACTCAAAATACTAATATAAAAAATTAAAAAGGAGACATCGCTATAAAGTCTATAGACATTAAAATGACATTAAGCAGAGAGAGAGATCTAAGTTGGCAGAATAGAAAAATACTGTGCTTGTTTCATCTTGTGCACAAATCAAAATTACAACTAAGTTATAGAAAAATCAACCTGGAGAACCATCTAAAGTCTAATTGAACAGAAACTTTATAATTAGGGGTTTAAGGAAGAGGTTATGTTGAGACTAATAGAAGGAGTGCAGATGTGAAATGGGCTGGCCCAAAATCTCAGTGTGGCAGATGAAAATTGGGAGGGCTATCTTTTTTTTTCTTTTCTTTTTTTTTTTTTGAAAGGTTAAGCAGCAGAGGTTTTATTGACAGGAAAGACAAAGCTCTCTAACAAGAGGGGACACCCAAAAGTAGAATGCCCTGGGAGGGTTATCTTAACTGCAGAGTTTTTTTGTGGAGGAGCAAGAGACCTCAGGCCTACACCAGGCTCTCCATTCCAGAGTACTGGTGCTAGAAAAATGGAAACAAGCAAACAAAGCTGGTGTAGTGATATTTATACCAGATAAAATAGACTTTAAAACAAAGGCTATAACAAGAGACAAAGTAGGACCCAGTAACCCCACTTCTGAATATTTACATGAGGAAGTCCAAAATGCTACTTGGAGATGTTTGCATCTGTATGTTTGTGGCAGCATTATTTGTAATAATAACCAAGATATGGAGACAGCTTAGGTGTCCATTGAGGAATGAAGGATAAAGAGGAGGTTGTGCATATATACAGTGGAATATTGCTTGACCACCAAAGAAAATGGGAATGCCATCTGTGACAGCAACGATGAACCTGGAATATATTGTGCTGAGTGGAGTACATCAGACAAATACAGATACTATGTGATTTCACTTATAGGTGTAATTTAAAGAAACAAACAAAGAAAGAAATTGATTGTTATAAAATAGTTGTGGGGATATAGGATAGAGCACAAGGAATATAGTCAATAATATTGTAATAACTATATATGTTGTAAGATATGTACTAGATTTTTTGGAATTATATATGGGAGGGGGGTTGGAGAAAAGGTGAAGAGATTAAGAAGTATAAATTGGTAGTTACAAAATAGTCATTGGGATGTAAAGTGAAACATAGAGAATATAGTCAATGTTATGGTAATAGCTATGTATAATGCCAGGTAGGGAAATCACTTCTTAAATTATAGAAATTTCTAACCAGTATGCTGTACACCTGAAATTAATATAAAATATTATTTTATGTTGATTGTGATTTAAAAAAATTTTTAAAGGGGAAAAAAATGGATAAAGAGAAGAAGAGGTTTAAATTTTCAGATATAAAACAAATAACTCATGAGGATGTAATGTAAACCATAAGAAATAAAATTAATAATAATGTGATAGTATAGTATGGTGTCAGATGGCTGATGGTGATCATTTCTTTAGATATATAAATGTTGAACAGCTAGGGTGTATATCTGAAACTGATATAATATTGTATATTAGCTATATTTTTAAATAAAAACTTTATAAAGAGAATTAGAGGGAAAAAAGTAAAATAAATAAAATGACATTAAACAAATATTCTGAATAACTCAATATCCACAAATATGATAACCTAGATTAAAAGAACAAACTATTTGAAATACTCAAGTCAAAACTTACAAAAGGATAAATAAAAAATTTGAAAGGTCTATATCTATTTAAAAAATTGAATTACCATTAAAAATAGAAAGCACCATACCCAAGTAGGTTCACTGATGAATTCTATCATATGTTTAAGGAAGAAAATATACCAATTCTCTATTATGTCTTCCTAACTCATTCTATGAGGATAGCCTTACCCTAAAACCAAAACCAGACAAAGACATTACAAGAAGAGAAACTATACACCAGTATCTCTCATAAATATAAATGCAAAAATCCCCAAGTGAATATTTTCAAATCAAAATAAACAATGTTTAAAAATAATTGTATAAGACAGCATCAAGATGATGGCATGAGAGAAGCTCTTGAAACCTCTCCTGGAAAGAATAACAATTTAAACAACTAAAATCCAACCAGAGAATCCCTAAGCAACACACAGCCTCAGCTGAGAGGCCCACTCACGCCAAGAAAATACCTAAAGCCAGAGAAAGGGAGATGAACGAGAGAGAAAGAAAGGAAGCAGTGCAGAGACACGCCATGGAGTGCAACCTGGACACCTACCCAGTGACCAACCCAGAGGCTGACCCAGAGACTGGCAGAGGAGAGACTGAGGTGGGAGCGGGAGAGCATGGGTGAGGTGCAGGGCAACTCTGAGTGGGTTGGACATCTGGAATAAACAAAGGTGGAAACATGGGCAGCCAGAATGCAGGGTGAATGGCAGGAGCAGATTGCAGCTGGCTGTGGTAAAACACTGCAGCAGTGACACAGAGAGACCAAACAGCATGGCGAGGGTGACTATAGAGCAGTGCAGGAGGCCAGAGCAAGGCACCAGCAGCTCCGAGCAGGGATCAGTAGGCGTGACTGGAGCTTGGGCCTGGCTGCCAAAGTATGGGTCGGGCAGCAGAATGTGGGCTAGGGAGAATAAAATTGGTGACCAGAGAAGGAAGCAGGCATTCCAGTGGCTAGAGTGCCGGAAACAGGTGCACACTGGAGGCTAAAGCGCAGAGTGGCCGTTGATGAGGTAGAACCCCAGCTGGAGCACTGCGTGGCCTTGGGCACAGTGCCTGACTGAGTCCCCTTCCTCTCTCCCAAAGCTTGCCAGCCCTACCCAGAGCCTGCATTCAGTGAGCTGCTGCAGGAAATTTGCCATTGTCCTGTGAGGCAAACAGACCTGTGCCTTTGCTGACAAACCCTGCCCCCACCCTTCCCACTGAAGTCAGCAGAGAAAAGCCATCATTAACCTGTGATGCACACAGACCTGTGCCTTTCCCAACAAACCCCACCCCCACTTTTTCCGCTAAAGCCAGCAGAGGGATCTAGGAAAACTGTGAAGCACAGGTGTGACAGCTTCTGACTGAATAAGATCTCGAAGGCATAAAATGCTATTTCCCACCATATCTTCCCAAAGAGGAAATTGGAGATCAACTACAAAGAGAGCAGAAAAAAACCACATACATATGGAGATTAAACAACATATTATTAATAAATGACTGGATCAAAGAAGAAATAAAAGAAGAGATTTAAAAATACATAGAAATTAATGACAATGAAAACACAACATACCAAAATTACTGGGATGCAGTGAACACAGTAATAGGAGGAAAATTTGTATCACTGCAGGCCTATCTCAAGAAACAAGAAAAATCACAAGTAAACAACCTGCTATCATATTTTAAAGAACTAGAAAAATAAAAACAAATGATATTTAAAGTCAGCAGTAGGAAGGAAATAATAAAAATTAGAGCAGAACTAAATAAAATAGAGAATAAAAAAAATAGAAAAAAATTAATGCAACCAATATCCAGTTCTTTTAAAAAATTAAAATGGACAATCCGCTGGCTAGGTTCACCAAGGGAAAAAGAGAAATAGCACACATGATCCAAATTAGAAATGAAAGAGGGAAAAATTATACCTGATGCCACAGAAATACAAAGGGTCATACCAGACTACTATGAAGACCTATATGCCACCAAATTCTGCAACCTAGAAGAAATGAACAAGTTTCTAAAAATATATAGTCTACCTAGACTGAATCAATAAGAACTGGATAATCTAAACAGACCAAGCAACAGTAAAGAAATTGAAACAATTGTCCAAAACCTCTCCAAAAACAATAGTCCAAGACTAAATTATCTCACTGATGAGTTTTACCAGGCATTCAAAGAGGAACTAACACATATCCTCCTCAAACTTTTCAAAAAAATTGAAGAGCAAATACTCCCAACCCATTCTATGAGGCCAATATTACCCTAATACCAAAGCCTGGTAAAGAAATCACAAAATAAGAAAATTATGGACCAATATGTCTGATCAATATAGATGCAAAAATCCTAAACAAAAATGCTAGCAAATAGAATACAATAGTGCATTAAAATGATTATACTGGGGATGCCAGAATGACTCAGTGCATTGAGCACTCATTTTGCAACCCCATGGTCTGAGGATCAAATCCTGGTTCTGGTCCATGAAGACCCATATGCTGAACTGGAGGGGCAAACTTTCCATATGGGTGGCCCACAGTTTGGCTCTTGCCCTGGACATGCTTTCTACATGGGAGACCTGTGCAGCCCCATACCTACCTGTGGAATGAAACTATATAAGAAACTAATGACATACAACTATGGGCACTCCCCCTCTCTCTGTCTCTATCTCTCTCTCTTTACCAAAAACAATAAAAATAAATCTTAAAAATATTATACATCACAATGAAATAGGATTCATCTCAAGGGCACAAGGATGGTTCAGCATATGCAAAACAGTCAATATGATACCATCACATTAAAAAAATACAATTATATCAATTGATGCAGAAAAATTATTCAACAATATATAACATCCATTTATTATCAAAACACAGAACAAAACGGGTATAGAAGGAAACTCCTCAACATAATAAAGGCCAACATATATGACAAACCTTCAGCGAATATCATACTGAATAGGAAAAAACTGGAACCTTTTCTTTGAAAATTAGGGACAAGATGTTCCCTGTTGCCACTGCTATTCAACATGGTGCTGAAAGTTTTAGCCAGAGCCATCAGACAGGAGAAAGCAATAAAAGGCATCCAAATTGGGAGAGAAGTATAACAGTCACTTTTTGCAGATGATATGATCCTTTTACAGAAAATCCTAAACACTTCACAAGAATACTATTAGAAATAATAAATGAATACAGTAAAGTTGCAGGATACAAAATCAATGTACAAAAATCCATAGCATTTTTATATACAAACAACAGAACTTCAGAAAAAAAAAATGAGAAAAACATTATCTTTTGCAATCAGAACAAAAAGAATAAAATACTTAGGAATAAGCTTAACAAAGAATGTAAAGGATATATGCATGGAAAATTATAAATACTATTAAAAGAAATTGAAGAAGATACTAAGAAATGTGAAGATATTTCATGTTCATGGATTGAAAGAATCAATATAGTTAAAATGGCCATATTATCCAAAACAATATACATATTGAATGCAATTCTCATCAAAACCCGCACACATTCTTTCAAAAAATAGATTTTAATGATCGTGGAATTCATATGAAACCACAAAAGACCCCGAATAACCAAAGCAATCCTACAAAAAAAAGAATAAGGCTCCCTGAACTTAAGTCTATACTACAACATGTCAATAATCAAAATTGCTTGGTATGGGCAGAAAATTACACATACTGACCAATGGAACAGAATTAAAAACCCAGAAATAAACCCACAACTATATGGACAGGTAATTTTTAACATAGCAGCAAAAAATATACAATAAAGAAAAGAAAACCTCTTCACTAAATAGTGCTGCGAAAATTGGAAAACCCAATGCAAAAGAATGAATCTGTACTGTGAACTGTCACCATACACAAAAATCAACTCAAAGCAGATTAAAGACCTCCACAATAAGACCTGAAACAATGAACTATATAGAAGAAAACACTGGTACTAAACTTATAAACCTTGAATTCAGAGAGCACTTTATGAAATTGATCTCAAAGGCAAGGGAAGTAAAAGCAGAAATAAATGAATTGGACTATATCAAATTAAATAGTTTGTGCACAGCAAAGGAAACAATCAACAAAGCAAAACAAAAACCAATTGAATCGGAGAAAATATTTGCAAACAATGCCTGTGATAAGAGACTAATATCTAAAATATATAAAGAACTCATACAACTCAACAACAAAAAACAAACGATCCTATTGAAAAGGAGGCAGAAGACCTGAACAGATACTTCTCCCATAAAGACATACACATGGCCAACAAATATATGAAAAAATGCTTGGGGATGCTGGGTTTAGCAGGTTAAGCACTTGTCTTGCAGTCCCTGGAGTTCGAGGATTGAGTCCCGGCCCCAGCCCATGTGGATCTATATGCTGACCTGGTGTGTGCTCCCTGCAGGTGGCCCTGGCCCTGGCCCTGTTCCCACCCTGCGTGGCCCCCCAGCCCACTGTATGGAATAAAACTATGTCAAAAACTGATGACATTCAACCATAGAGGCAGGTACTCTGCGCCTTCCCCTTCTCTCTGTCTCTCTACATCTCTGTCTCTCTATGTCTCTGTCTCTGTCAATATAATAAAATAAATCTTTAAAATGCTCAACATCATTAGCAATTAGGGATATGCAAATTAAAACCACAATGAAATACCACCTCACACCTTTTAGAATAGCTATAATCAACAAAACAAAGAATAACAAGTGCTGGAGAAGCTGTGGAGAAGAAGGAACCCTCGTACACTGCTGGTGGGAATGTATATTGCTGTAACCACTGTGGAAGATGGTATGGGGATTTCTCAAAATATCAGGAAGGAAATTGCCTTATGACCCAGCAATTCCTCTTCTGGGTATCTACACACAAAAAAACCCCAACAACTTAAAAACCGTAATTCACAAAGATATATGTATCCCAGTGCTTATTGCAGCACTGTTCATAGTGACCATATTATGTAAGCAAGCAAAGTGTCTGTTCTTTCGAAGATGACTAGACAAAGAAGTTGTGATACATTTACACAATGGAATATTACTCAGCAATAAGAAAAGATAAAATATAGCCATTTGTGACAACATGAGTGGACCTTGAAACCATCTTATTAAACAAAATAAGTCCAACTGGAAGAACCAACGAACATGTGATTTCACTTATAGGTGGAATATAAAATGGAAAGTACCAAAGAAACAAAAAACTTATGAACACAGTCAATAGTTCAGTGGTTACCTGAGAGTAAAGGGGGAGGTGAGTGGGAGAGTTGGTGGCATAGGACAGTAGTGGTAGTATCAAATATATGGTGATGGAAGAAGAAGAAAAAAAATAATTGTACAACAAAACCAAATGGGATTTATCCCAGGTATTCAAGCCTGGCTCAATGTTTCTCATCATATCAAAACAGCCTAAATAAGAAAAACAACACAATAATGCCAACAGATTTAGGAAAAGCATTTGACAAAAATCTAACACAGATGTATAATAAAAATTCTTAGCAAACTAGAAACAGAGGCAACTTCCTTAATTTGGTAAAAACTACAAAAAAATGTATGGTTAGCATTATATTTAATTATGAGTAACTAAAAATTTTCCCATTAAGATCAGAAACAAAGAAAGATTTCCCCTCTCACTATTTGTTTTCCACATAGTACTAAAAGTACTAACTAATGGAATAAGACAAGAAAAAAAAGTATACAAATTGTGAAGGAAGAAATAAAACTGTCTTTATTCACAAATTAAATGATTATCTATGTGGAAAACTGAAGATAATTGAAAGACAATTCAATCCTGGCAATAGTAACAGATAATAGCAAGTCTGTTGTATACAAGGTAAATATACATAATAAGTCAGTTGCTTTCCTATATATCAGTAATGAACAAGTGGAATTTGGAACTAAATTACAATTGCCAATAAATAAAATCTTGATGTGTGAATCTAAGATTCTATTAGAAAAGTTATATATAAGATATATCTAAGATATATAGGGAAAGCTGGGATGGTTCAGTGGGTTAAGTGCTCGCTTTGAAGCCCCAGGGACCGAGGAGCGAATCCCGGCCCTGGCCCGTGCAGACCCATGTGCTGAACTGGGGAGTTCCCCCAGTTCAGTTCTCTCTCTGTCTCTGTATCTCTCTCTCTCTCTCTCTCTCTCTCTGTCAAAATAAAAGGAAAGAAAATTAAATTAAAAGATATATATAAGATTCTATTAGAAAAGTTATAAAATTCAAAGAAAATAAAAAATGAATTAAATAAATGAATAGACATTTAATATTTATGGATAGGAATAGTCAACATTCTCAAAGTATCAATTTTTCCCAACTTAATCTATAAATTCAATAAAATCCCCATCAATATTCTAGCAAGTTATTTTGTGAGCATCAACAACCTTCTTTGAAAGTTTATAAGAAGTAAAAGTCTCAAAATAGCCAACACAATATAAAAGAAGAACAAAATTAAAGGACTGAAACTACCTGACTTCAAAACTTACTGTAAAGCTACAATTATCAAGGCAGTGTAGTATGGGCAAAAGGATCAGCAAATAGATCAATCGAACAGAATAAACGGTCTATAAATAGACCCAAATAAATATAGTCAACTGAACTTTTATAATAGATCAAAGGCAATACAATAAATAAAAGATTATTTTTGCAGCAAATCATTCTGGAACAACTAGACATATACATGTCCCCCACCCCCCGCCCGCCCAAATGTTTTTTCGAGACAGAGTGTATAATCCTCACAGAATTTTATTCAAAATTGACTCTAGGCCTAAATGTAAATAAAATGCAAAATTAAAAGTCTTAGAAAATAAATTAAAGAAAACCTAGATAACCATAAGTATGGTGATGAATTTTTAAATACAACACCAAAGGCACAATCAGTCAATAAAGGAAACAATTGATAAGCTGGATTTTATTTAAATTGAAAACCAGCTCTGTGAAATAAACTGTGAAGAGAACAAGAAAACAAGCCACAGACTGGGAGAAGATATTTGCAAGATGCATCTGATAGAGTACTTTTATCCAAAAATACACCAAAAACTCTTATAACTCAACAATAAGAAAATAACCAACCCAAATAAAATAAGCAAAAGATCTAAGTGACACTTCATCAAAGGTAAACAGATGGAGAATAAGCAAAATAACAAGATGCCAAACATTATATCTCACTAAGGAATTACATATAAACAGAGCAAGAATCTACTACACACCCATTGGAATGGCCAAAATACAGAACACTGAAAATGTGAAATTCTGAAAAGGATGTGGAACAGGAACTCTCATTAATTGCTATTGAAAATTCAAAATGGCACAGCCACTTTTGAAGGCAGTTTGGCAGTTCCTTGCAAAACTGAACATTCTCTTATCACATAATTTAGCAATTGCTTCTTGGTATTTATGGAAATAAGTTGAAAATGTATGTTCACACAAAAAAAACTTTATATGATTGTTTATAATAGAGTTATTCATACTTGCCAAACTTAGAAGCAACCAAGTTGTTCTTCAGCAGGGGAATGGTAAATAAAGTACAATACATCAAAACAATGGTATATCATTTAGCAATTAAAAGAAATGAGCTATCAACCATGAAAAGAAATGAAGGAAACCTGCAAGCATATTGCTAAATGAAAAAAAAAAAATCTGAAATGGCTATATACTATATGATTCCAACTATATGACATTCTAGATAAGGCAAATCTATTGAAACAGTGGACAGTTCAGTGGTTTCCAGGGGCTAAGGAGGAAGGAATGAAAAGATAGAACATAAAGCTCATTTAGTGTGGTAAAACTATTCTATAGGACACTAAAATGGTGCATATATGTACACATTAACATGTATTTATTGACACCAATTGAATGTGTGTCACCAAGAGTAAGCTCTAATGTAAACTATGGATGTTGAGTGATAATGATACATCAACATAGGTTTATTAATTGTACAAATGTATCACTCTGATGTCACATATTGTTAGTGGGGAAAATTGTGCATATGTGGGGACAAAATGTATATTGGAAGTTTGTGCCTTCTGTTTAATTTTGCTATAAATCTAAAACTCTTCTAAGAAATAAAATGTGTCACAAATTATGTATATTTTTAGTGTACAGTTTACTTTGGGGACTTTAAAAGTCTCTAAATCATTTTAATGAAAAATGAAATATAACAAATGTAAAAATCAAACATTTTTAAACAAACTTTTTTGAGCAAAAGAAAAGTCTGAATTAATTTAAATAACAATTTACTTCTAAAATAATTCAGTAGTAACTAATACCACTCAATTAACTGAATATCAGTTGAGTCAAAATGTGGGAAAGGACCATGAAGAGACATGTAACTTTTGTCGGTTCTTCCAGATTACATTTAAAATATTAATTCAATAATCAATATTTTCTCAAAGAAGTTGAAATTCTTGACAATTCTTTGCCTTACTGTAGGCCCAGTTTGAAGTCTTGTGTGGTCTGAATTTGTGTGGCCATTCGTCAATATGATGATTCATCTATGCTTTTAGTTTCCAACACATCAGAAGATTTTAAACTGGATATTGCTGGAAGTTAGTCATAAAACTGGCTTCCTTACTCTGTAGAGGAAAGGAAACTAAAAATAAAATTATTATTTTATGCAACTATAAATTTTTAAATAAAAATGCCTTTAACATTTTTATTTAGAAGAATCACTATTCAATTATATCTAGTGTCTCAGTCAGGGTTCAGTTTACATAGAAAGTTGTGAAGGAAAGAGATGTATCTTTCAGAAATCCAGAATGTAGCTTGAAGATAAGTAACAAAGAGCTTAGACATGAGTTGCTGAAACACACTTCTCATCTTAAACTTCCCTGATGCTATTTTCTCCACATATTTTAATGACATGAACCTGTCAATGGTTATTTTTAAAGACTTTACTTGTTTCTGAGTAAACTTTTCCAATTGAAGTTTGAGACTCACTGGTCAAATTAATAAATGTGTAAAAAATTGCTTTTATTGTTTGTTATCTGTGCACATAGTATGTATTGGTTGATTTGATTTTTTTTTTAGTGTTAAATTTATTGGGGTGACATTGGTTGGCAATATAGTTTCCAGGTATACAACTCTACATTACATCATCTATGCATTGCATTATGTGCTCACCACTTTCTAGGTGATTTTTAATATAATTGAAGAAAATACATCCACTCATAATTAGCTTTAACTTTGCATGGCATGGACACAGCATAGAAAATTTAAAATTTCTATTAATGCTTCAGGTTTAATTATATAATATAATGCATTTTTAAATAATCAATAAAGTTATACGTTTATAATTCACTCTAATCTATTTCAAAAAGGACAAAGGCGTAATAGGTTGTCTTAGTTTCATTTTGGCTTACAAGTTCTCCTCTTAAAACATAAGTACCCACACTGACAAACAGAAAATACATGAATTCACAAACTCTCTTTGTGGAAACTACCATGGCAACTTATAGCAAACAGGCCCATTGTATCTGGAAGGTGCTAGCAATATTTGTCAGTCTGACCTTTTCCTCTACTCTCCTACATAGATGAATTTCAATCATACCCCTGTCTGTGTTGTGTCTATAGTGTTTCTGATAGTTTGGCTTACAAGGAACATGTTTAAAGTGGACTGCAGGCATCTTTCCAGAAAGAATATTATGGTGTCAGAAGAACCCCAGACCATCCCATACTTCATGTTCCCTTTCCAAAGTCTATATCCTTCAAAAGATGTATGACTCAAGGCTCTTGTGAACATCCAGCATGGAGAGGGTAGGGACTTTAGAGGTTGGTCACAATGACACCATGGATTATATGTGCTTTGATAAAAGGGTAATAACTTTACACAAAGCAGTGAATAAAGAAAAGTTCAGAAAACAGCAATTTGCCCCAGTCACAGAGATTTTCAAAATAATTGATGTGCCAGATTACCCAAAATGCTTTTGAGTATATGAAAGGATAAAGTGTCCATTAACATCCTGGTGTGTGTGTGTGTGTGTGTGTGTGTGTGTGTGTGCACATGCACATGTGCATGCACTCAGACTTGTATGCATGTATGTGAATTTAGGAATTACTGATATATTGAGAATTTACTGTACTGCAGGATAAACTGGTCACCCATGAGGAGATTAAATAAGTACTTGCTAGACATGTCAGAATCAAAGTTAGATTTAGTATTGTAGTTTAGAGTACTATTAAATAAAAAGTAGTAAATAAAGTTATGGAATTTAATTAGATCATCAAATGAGAAAACAGTAACTAAGAGGATTGCAAAAGGCTTCTTTTAGACAGTGAAATCTGAATTTAGGCTTAAAATACTGGTGATATACCAGTAGGCATAAATGTCACAAAGGAAATACATAGCAAAATACTCAGATTTGTGAATATGTGCTGAATGTTCAAAGAATGGAAAACTGTGCAGTTAGGAAAGTCCATAGGCTTTATAGTGCCTATATTCAAACATACTAGTACAAAAAAAGTTAGATTGGGGGGAAACACCATATTTACCATAGTAAGATAGATCTGTTTTAAGTATTTGTTCATGCTATGATCAGTGAATAGAAAACATTAAAGCAGATAAGAAAAAGGAAGAAAACAGAGAAAAAGAAATAATAGGTAAAAAAGAGAGAAGGATAGTAATAGAAAGACAAGAGACACTAGAGGAACAGAAAAAAAAAAACTAGACAACCAGAAAGACAAGACTGAAATAAAGGAAAGCCTCTGGGAATTTAAGATTAGTGTTAGAGGCCCCACCCCAGTGCTATTCTGAACATAGACAGTATGGCCACATGAGTGACTGGTTAAGTGTGGTTGTTGGACTGCTGTTAGAGTGTTAGAGTCTCTGCAAGACTCTACTCTGACATAACCTTTTCAATACAATAGCCTCTAGAATAGTAGTTCTTGTCCGTACTAACGCAGAAGTGACCAAGGCAGAAAAAACAAGTATGAAGGCCAAGTTTAGCTTCTCATTCTTTGGTTACCATCCAATTCATAACAGACTCAAATGTTAGTAATTTTACCAAAATAGCAGTCAGTCACTCTTTCTTCATGGGCAAGAAACTTCAAACTCCAAAAAAAAAAGAAAAGAAAAGAAGAGAGAGAAAGAGAGAGAGAGAGAGGAAAAGAAAGAAAGAGAGAGAGAGAGAGAGAGAGAGAGAGAGAGAGAGAGAGAGAGAGGAAGGAAGGAAGGAAGGAAGGAAGGAAGGAAGGAAGGAAGGAAGGAAGGAAGGAAGGAAAAGAAAGAAAGAAAGAAAGAGAAAGAAAGAAAGAAAAGAAGAGACAGAGAGAGAGAGAGAGAGAGAAAGAAAAAGAGAAAGAAAGGGAGAAACAAAGAAAACAATAAGATCTTTCATGTGTTATACCTTCCTACTTTCAGTCAGGGATAATAAATATTGTTCATTACTCTCTAGCACACAAAGAGAAAATTCAGCAACAAATTATATATGTGTATTTTCTCTTTGTCACCAGTAAATTCTCATTTCTGGACTTTTTTTTTTTTTTGGTCATTTCCATCCATGCACTGAGCCATGGGGAGCACAGTTTTAAACCTGCAGTCTGCTTGGTCTGCACCCTGATGTAGAGCTTGCTAGAGCCTCCCCAATTCCATCGGAGCTGGGGCTCTTATCTGTGAACTTGTATAAACCTAAAACTTTATTCACCTGATTTATTTGTGTGCTTGTACTTTCCTAACTTTTCTTAGCAGGTTAAGACCCAGAGAAGCAGATTTTTGCTTAACAAAATACATGAAATAATAAATCTACTACAGTTCGCTTTCATACAGTTAACTTTACATTTTATATCAATTACAAATGCTTACATAACAATTGCAGCATTCCTCCTATTTTAAAACTACATGACAAGTTGTTTCTTTATCAGGCCAAAATGCACAAAAGTCCAAGAACCTTTAAGATCATGGATGGCCTTTGAACTACATGGGGATGGATGGAAAGTAGAGTGAATTCTTTATTTATTTTCTAAGTACCATGCAATGAATTAGGTTCTGTGCATATTTCACATGTACCTCATTGAATCCATGCAACTTGACAAGGAGTATATTGTACCAATTTTATTATAAAATGGACCCATTATAGGTTAATTAACTTGCCAGTGGTTCTACAGCAAGTTTAGAGTATGCTTATCAGTAAGGTGACCAACTTTTTTCCAGTGAAAAGGAGGACAGCTGATTCTGGGTGGTGAGCACATAATGGGAAGCATAGGTGATGTGATGTGGACTTGTACATCCGGAAACTATCTAATTGTTACCAATCAATGTCATCCCAATAAATTTAACAATAAAAAAAAAGAAATTGATTTCAGAACCAAAACAAAGAAAGAAGGACATCTAGTATTACATATCGAAAAGGAGGACATGTAGGAGGACACTTTTTGAGGAAGGACAGAACTTCCAAAAGGAGGACTATTCTCCCTAAAGGAGGATGGTTGGTCATCTTATTATCAATGAAAATCAGAAATCTTTATTTATTTTGTTATTTTTATTTATCGGGGTGATCTTGATTGGTAACAATTAGATAGTTTTCAGATGTACAAATCCACATCACATCACCCATGTATCGCACTATGCACCTACCACACAGAATCAGCTCTCCTTCCATCACTACATATCTGGTGCCCACCCCCCACCCCCACTCTCCCCCCCTTCCCTCAGGTAATCACCAAACTATTGAGTGTGTCCATAAATCTTTGTTTCTTTGTTACTTTCAGTTTTATAATCCACCTATAAGCGAGGTTATATGTTTCCTGATTCTTTCACTCTTATTTTGCTTAATAAGATGGTTTCAAGGTCCATCCATGTTGTCACAAATGACTGTAGTAAATTTTTAATGTATTGAGGTAACATTGGTTAACAGCATTATAGAAAATGTCAGCTGTACAACATTGTAATTAAATACCTATTTGCTCTATTTCGTGCTCACCACCTGTATGGTAACAGATCAAAAATAAGATGTTGCCTCAGGATCTGAATCTAGAAGCAAGTCTAAAGTTAAACCCAGACAACAAGGATGCCTAAACCCAGAATACTTTCATGTGGATGTTGCGTGTGTGTGTCTGTGTGTGTGTGTGTGTGTGTTCTTTTATTTGCAATTCTTGTACTGCAAACCACAGTTCTCTCCATATACAGCAACCTCTCTAGTTATTGAGGGAAGAAATTGCTTTTGCAATTTCAGAAAACTTATTTGGGTCTATTTACCACAAGCCAATTTGTGTTTTTCAGGATTCATGACCTTGTAATTATTAATGAATTTGGATGTTTTAAACTTCTGTGTTTTGCCGTTTTTAACTATCTGTGTGGTCCATATATTCCCTGAAGGTCAGATTTTGGATATTAGGATGGCAGTTATCCCGCATAGACTCTCCAAAAATTAAACAAATATAAAAAAAAATTATATTTTAATGCACTAACTTTTCAGTGACGTTTTTTTTTAAATCTACTTTCTCATCATATCCCCACAAATCCTTGAGTGATAAATAGGAGTTTCTAAGCAAAAGACAAAGACCTGGCCTGTCCATTTTAGTTTGTGGATAATTTATAATTGATGTGCCATTTATAAAAAATGACCCTGGCATAGAGCTTCAAATACAACACTTATTTTAAGAAAAGAGAGCACTGAATTTCTAAACTTATAAAAGTTTCTATATGGATAGATAGATGATAGATAGGTAGAGTTAAATTTATTGGGGTGACATTGGTTGGTAAAAATTACATAGATTCCAGGTATATAATTCCACATTACATCGTCTATGTATTGCATTAAGTGCTCACCACCCAGAGTCAGTTCTCTTTCCATCACCACATAATTGATGACTCCTCCCTACCTCCCCACTCTCCTTTCCTTTACCCTCAGAACCACTAAACTATTGACTGTGTCCATGAGTTTTTGCTTCTTTGTTACTTTCAGTTTTATATTCCACCTATAACTGAGGTCATACGTTTCCTGATTCTTTCAGTCTGACTCATTTCACTTAATAAGATGGTTTCAAAAAGTTTCTAGATTCTCAATTATTGAATTCATCAGAAGTCCCTAATTGCCCAACCATGAAACAAGGACTTTGGGCATAAAAGTAGCTGGATTGTTACTGTTGTTTAACTGGACATGTGTTTTTCCTACATACTTTTTCAAAACATAATTTTACATGGCTTGATATTCAGTATCATAATTGGCTTCCTCAAATCCAGAGCCCTAATCTTCCGATGTGTAGTTTAAAAGCAATGAATATAATAGTGCTAGTAACACTTTATTTAATCCAACAGCCCCAGTGACTTTCCCACACACGACTTCAACTACTACTCCCCCAAACTGTATCATTTTTCACAGTTTCAATTACCCACAGTCAACCACATTCTGAAAATATTGAATGTAAAATTACAGAAATAATTCATACATTTTAAATGCCATTCTGAGTAATTGATGAAATGTCAACTGCCATGCTCTGTCCCACCTGGGACATGAATCATCCCTTTGTCCAGTGTATCCAGGCTGTCTATGCTCCCTACCTGATAGTCACCTAGTAGCCTTTTTAGGTATTATTTCAGCTGTCGCAATATCACAGTGCTTGTTTCATGTAGCTTTTATTTTACTTAATAATGGCACATCAATAGTAATATGGCAATTTGATTATGCCAAAAAGAAACTGTAAAATACTTCCTTTCAGTAAGAAGTTATATATGTATAGCAGAAAACAGTCTACTATATATAGAATTTGATACTGTCTGTGGTTTCAGAGATCCACTGGGGGAGGTCTTGGCATATAACCCATTCTGATAAGAAGGAACTACTATACTTTCTTGTCTGCTTGTTCTTCAGACTGATAATTCTCTAAGTGTAGCCTGGGGTTTCTGAGACTCTTTATAAGGTTTTTAAAATCAAAACTATTTTTATAATAGTATGGCATTATTTGTCTTTTTTTTAATTCTCATTCTTATAAGAGTATACACTGGAGCTTTCTAGAGGCTACAATAGCACCATAACTCAACAGATTGAATGCAGACGCAAATATGAGTACCCAGGTGTGTTCTAGTAAATCAGATATTTAAAAGACTTGGAAAAATGTGAAACAATGCTACTCTTTAATAATTTTATTTTTGCTTTAGAAAATCTAGTTATTTTGATTAAAAAATGTTATTTATGCTGACATGTGATTTATTTTAATAAATTATTAAATATTTAATAACTTTATCATTTAACTAATCTAATATGGCCAATAAAAATAGATATAATTTATATAAATGAAAGTTCTTTGGGGTTCTCAACACTTTTGAAGAGTACAAAGTGGTCCTAAGACCAAAGAGATTAATAGTCACTGATCTAGACTAATATAAATAATTTCTTGTAAAGGAAGAAGCCTAAAATCTGCTATGTCTAATTAACTATTTTTTAAAGAATCATGTTCATGAGACAGCCAGAACAATGATATCTGAAAATACTATTAATATTCCTGTTCTCTTGCCATCCCCCACAAATAGTTATTGAGTCTATGTAAACTGCCTTTGCACTTTCCTTTCTAAACCCCATCCTTGTAAATATATACTTTCACTCTCTGATTCCTCACTTTCATTGGGAAAAAATTGTATTGTAATTTCTTTGTACATATACACACATATACACACCCTTATAAACATAACGTTGTATTCTCTACTTGTAACTTTTCTGGCCACTTTGCTCTATGAGTCACTGATTAGGACTTGATTTGCACCCATTCCTTGTATCACTGGAGAAAATAAAGGAAAATTCCAGGAAACCACTATTAAACAGTACATGGATGGAGACAGATTGTCCTTTTATTTTTGGACACCACAAAGTCCTTTTATTTTTGTCATTTGCACCAGACACTTTATCAGTTCACATCAACTGTGAATTTGCAGAAGGGCTGATTTTATTTCTTTGTGACCCAACAATAATTGCCTGGTTGCCTCTCTTAACCTCTATCTCAGAACCTGGAAAAGAACAATGCAGTGTTCTGAAGGTTTCAGGTAGCAGCCAGGAGCTTGCCAGCATGCTTGACACCTGAGTCCTCTAGTGATGGATACTATAACTCCTCCTTTGGAGGTGGCCAACTAGCTGGTGCCTGGAGACATATGGTGACTTCTTCCCTGCCAAAAAAACCAAGCCCCTGTGCCAGGGACTTAGCCAACCAGTGCTAGCTCTCAGACCTTCCTTCCCATGGGACGATAAGTGAGCACCCTCTGGCATTGTTGTTTGTTCAGAGTCCAGCAGCACTCTCTGAGCTTTTGGGTATCATGGTGTCAAGCATACAGAAAAGGAGAGAATTTGATCGATTGATAGGAGAGACATGATAAAGAAGGCAGCATCCTTCTCTGATCTCTTTGCTGATAGGAAATGCAACACAGTGGCGCCCACATTCTGCTCCAGCAAGTCAGTCCCATACACCAGCTCAGGAAAGAGGGTGCAAAAGCAAAGAACCTGTTGCTCTCAGGGTCTGTGGCTTCAAGTTTCATTGCTGCCATACAGAGAGATTTATGCCAACTGGATTCATTTTCTCCTGGAGTTCCTGAGGACACTTGGGATCTCTTTCTTTTTATTTCTCATTCTTACTTCAAGGTTTCTTATTTAATTAAAAAAGAAAAAAAGAAAATCTGCACATGTTTTTAAAAAATCAAACAGCTACAGAACGTTACAAAATGAGTATAAGTATTCCATTTTCCAGTACTCAATTTTCATTTTTTACTGATAACCACAATAAATTTTTGTCTTTAGAAAATAATTGTGTGTATCTGTGTCTGTGTCCACAGTGATTAACAGTTGACAGCACAGAATTTGGAGTTATACTTCCTGGTTTTGAATCCAGGTTCCTTCATTTCCTAGGACCATGGGCAATATATTTTGTTTTTCTGACTCACCAAGGGAGGACCTATTAATAATACCTATCTTATAGAGTTTTCCAAACATGTAAAGTGCTTAAAGTAGTAGCTGGTACATGGTCATAATTAAATAAGTACTGGGCACTATTATTTTATTATTAATATAATTATTTATGTATAATCCTATTAAAATTTACACAGAAAGAACATGAAGTTTTTTACTTTCCTGTACTTTTTTGATCAAATGAAATAGCTTATAAGATAGTTCCATATAAACACAGATTTGCCTCATTCTTTGTTAATAGCTTTACAGCATTTTGTTGTATGATGTACAACTTTAAAATTTAACTAGACTTGTATTGACTTGTATTTGGGGTGTTTCCAGTTTTTCTCTATTACATACAATGTTTGGAACATATTTGTTAATGTATCTCAGTGGTGAATTTCTGTAAGTGGTATCATATGATCAAGAAACACATTTGTTTTTTAAATCACTTTTTTTCTTTTTAGCGTTTGAAATTTATTATACTTGAAATTTATTTTGGGGGAAGCTGGGATGGCTCAGTGGGTTGAGCGCTCACTTTGCAGCGCCGGGAACCAGGGATCAGATCCTGGCCCTGGCCCATGCGGAACCATATGCTGGGCTGGGAGCTCCCCCAATTCGGTTCTTTCTCTGTCTCTGTACCTCTCTCTCTCTGTCAAAAAAAAATTATTTTTGATAAGCTGTGAAGTAGAGATTCAGTCTTGTTTTCTTCCAGATTCATGACCAATTATGCAAATATTACTTATTAAATATTATATTCTCCCCTCACTGAATTGAAAGCTTGTTGCACATTAAATTCTGGATCTGCTTTTAATTTATTTGTTACAATCAAAACCTATATTGTTATTCTCATAGACTATTTTTATCAAATGGTAAATACAGTTAAAATATTTGTATAGGTTATGCCAATGTGTCTTGTAGAAATGCTTGATCCCTGTATAATACCCATTTCCTACGTCCTCCAAGCTCTGGAAACCATCAATTATTTTAAATTATTTTTGTCAGTCTAATAGTTGGACATTAACAACTGAGCTATTTTTTATTTAAACAATTTTTTAAATATTTCAGTTCATGTATTTTTTTCTATTTTGTTCACTGCTGTCTCCTCAAGGCCTAGAATAGTGCTTGTTATATAATAAGCCTTAAATAAACTTTATTTTATTTTTTTTAGTGAATAGGTGAATAAAATAATGAATCTTTTTAAAATTCAATGTCCCTATCCAAGACATATGATTTAACTTTTTTTAAATTAAATTTACTGGGATAACATTGATTAGTAATATTATGTTTTAATTATATATTTCTATAATACATCATCAATATATTACATTGTGTGTTCACTACCCAGAGTCAGTTCTTTCTCAAGTATGGTATAAAACTAAAAGCAACAAATGAACAAGACAAACAAACAAAGAAAACAAAATCATAGACATAGACAACAGTTTAGTGCTTTCTAGAGAGTAAAAAGAGGGGAGGGCTGGTAGAAAAGGGAAAGGGGTGTTAGATATATGGTGATGGAAGAACTGAGTTTTTTAAAGTTTTTTATATGGAGGTCATCTGCATTTAAAAATATATAATCACTATTTTTATATTGTGAAAGAAACACGTTTTCCAACCTATTTTTTTAGTTGGATATTAGGAAGGCTATTGATTTTTATTTTAATTTTGTAACTTATTTATTAAGATAAATAATATCATTCTAATAATTTTCATTGATTCTCTTGAGTTTTCTAGGTATTCAATAATATATTATGCAAATAATATGTTTGCATCTGCTTTCCAATTATTATATCTGTTTTATGTGTATTTCTTAATTGTGTTGTCTAGTATTTAAAGAGCAATGTTAACTGTAGTAGTAATAGATGGTATCTTTGTTTTGACCTTTAGTATAACATTTCTAATGTTTCATCATTAACATGGCAGTGACTTTTTCTGACATGTATTTATACAAACTCACATTTATATGCAAATACACATGTACATAGATATACACAAATTATGTGAATTATCAATTGAGTTCTATGTCAGTGTTTCCTTTTTTAATTACCAATGGATGTTGAATTTTATTAAATTATTTTTGACATGTTTTAAATAAATATGCTTTTAATCTATGTATATAAATTATATAATTTATTAATAATAGACCATCTTTGCATTGATGAAAAATCTACTAGATTATGCTGTCATTTTTTTTCAAGGTGCTGCTGATTTTATTTGCTAATGTTTTTAGATTCTTAAATTCATATTTATAAATTAAATTGATATGGAATATAATTCCACTACCATTTGTTTGCTGTTCTATTTCATATGTATCACATATTTATATTAAATAGTTACTGATTTTTAAAATTGTTTTAATCTAATTTTTCTGCAGTCTTTCATTGATATAAAAATATTTTGTTGGTTACTAATTTTCACTGGTGTAAATTTGTTTCTCAATATTTTTAGTTATTGTGTAGTTGCTTAACGTTAATCCTAAATTGATTTCCTTAGCTTTGAAATTGTGTTCTGTTTTTTTAGTGTTTTATTCTTGATGTCTTTCTTTTCAAGAATTTTTGTTCTTTTTATATTCTAAGAAAGAAAAACACCATTGCTGGGTATTTCCTTATATTCCCTGGCTTATATCATCTTACAGCATGTCAGCATTATCTGTTTTGTGCATGCTCTTTCTCACTTCTATATTCATTGCACTGGAATTCTTATATAGTTACTATCAGTGGTGTGCTGGAGCCAACTCATGAGAGTCAATTTTTTTTTTAAATTTATTTTATTGTTTTTGATAGAGACAGAGAGAGACAGAGGCAAAGGGAGACAGAGAGAGAAGGGGGAGGGCCCAGAGCAGTCTCCATAGTTGTACGCCATCAGTTTTTAACATGGTTTTGTTCCACACAGGTGGGTGAGGGCCATGCAGGGCAGGAACTGGGCTGGGGGCCTCCTGCATGGGAGGGATCCCCTTCGAGACAGGGTCCCAACTGGGGGGCAAGAACCAAACTGGGGGCCTCCCTCATGGGAAGCACACTCTAGTTCAGCATATGGGTCTACATGGGCCCGGCCCAGGACTCAATCTTCAGTCCCCAGGGCTGCAAAGCGAGCACTTAACCCGCTGAGCCACCCCGGCTTCCCCAAAATACTATTAACATCTCTTCCCAAGTTCACATTCAGTAATGTCACTTTACAGGTTTAATCTGCTTTGATGGTACTATTTAACCCATGGTAATTAGCAACTACTACAAATTGTCCCCCCCTTCCTCCCAAAGAGCTTGTTATACATTTACCAGCACAATGTGAGTTACCAGAATATACATATAGATACCATGTAACCAGTTACCATAATATTGCTTTTCATCTCTTTTATTTTACCAGCAAGTCTATTAGATCTTTATTCTGAAAACATATAGATGGATTCTCCTGGACATTCTGTCACCTTTACTTGACTTCCTCCTCAGAGCTTCAATTTGGAGTCATAATAGAGTGTTTCTTCTGACATTTTTCTTTTTTCCCAAAAGCTTGTAAGGAAGAAAGGAAGGTAGCACTTCTCTACCTCAATAAGCCAATGTGCTTGGAAGGTCTAATCTTTGCTCTGCCTTCAATAATTTGGTAAACAATTATATGCTAGAGTTCACTTCCTAGCCCAGGGCATCTCTTCATCCTGTATGGGTTACCTTCAGGTATAGAAAATAGACCTCCCCTGTCCATTCAGCAGGGAGCATCAGAGCATTCAACATTCTGCTTTCTCTGTGCTCCCTTCCTCTGTTTCACCCACTGCTCTCAAGCAGCTTGTCCCCTTCCCCTCCCAGCAAATTAAGGCTAAAATAAATGAAAAACCACAGCTGTGGTCTACAACTTCCAACTTAGAAGTAGAAGAAGCAGTTCTTTAACTGAACTTCTCTATTTAACTATTCTACTAGGGTATCTCACTCACTCCCCCAGAAATTACTTTCTAGATTTTTGTGCATTTTCTCTTTTGTCTTGTATTCAGCTAAGTGCCTGTTTGCTGTTGGAGGTTAAAACTCAAGGAGACTATAATATTCCAGGTAGGAATCTTGCCCAGTTTTTGTTGTTGTTGTTTTTTCACCTCAGGTGAAACTTTGGGGTATTAAAAGAGGGGCTTATAATTTTCAGAGTTTCCCTTGTTTCTTCCCATCTTCTACCCAAGTATCTACACACTCCCTTTTGTCTAAGTCTCAATCAGTTGACAAATACTAATGAAGTTTTATTACAGATTTTTTTTACTTCTTTTTGCCCAGAGTGATTCTAAGGGTTGTGGTTAAGAGGCACAACAATTTTCAAAATGGATTATCAGTCCTTTTTTTTCTTTAATTAAATTTTGCAAAAATTATGATCTAAAGTTGTGCCCTTTTTCTCCTGGAGGTATGTGTGTGTGTGTGTGTGTGTGTGTGTGTGTGATGCTGTATACTCACCTTGAATTCATTTTGTTACATTTTTTTGAAGTTTTATTTATATTCTGAAAGGAGAGAGAATGAGAGAGAGAGAAAAAGAGGGAGGGCCCAGAATAGTCTCCATAGTTGTACATCATCAGTTGTGACATGGTTTTATTCTACACAGGTGGATATGGGGCCACACAGTCCAGGAACTGAACTGGGAGCCTCCTGCATCAGAAGCAATCACTTTCACCAGCAAGACATCTTGGTGGTTAGCAGTTACACAGCAGTTCAGCATAGGAGTTTGCATTGACCAGGTCCAGGAATTAAACCCCTGACCTTGTAATTGCGAGTCAAGCCTTCAATCACTGAGCTATCATGGAATCCCCTCATTTTGCAGATTTTAGCAAGTAGATATTGTATATTTTTTTCTTTACCATATTTCTTTAAATCTCCTCCTTCTTACCCCATGTTTTGATTAAACTGGTCAAAGAAAAATGAAGTTATATTCGTAATGACACTGAGTATGTAATATAGAATTGGATGAGTGTTTTCCTTGCCCTTCTCCATTTACTCAAATAGGGCCGATTCAAGTGGAAAAAAAAATGGCTTTAGGCTAAATGCATTCTGAATTGTTTTAGTGCACAAAAGCCTTTCAAGTGACTGTGAATCTCAATATGTATTGGAATTGTTCTATGGGGAAAATAATAGTTCATTGACTGTATATGAGGTGATATTAGAAATTGCATTTGGTTATTTTAGAAAACATGAAAAGTTCCTCATCAGTTATGTACTACCATACCTTGATGAGCACATATTTAGATCAAATGATCTACAAGGGGTAATTAAACATTCTTCCCATTCCAATTCTCATGACTAAGTTTTCAAATTCTGTGAGGAACAGGAAAATATAAGATTCTAGTTCCTACCTCTATTATGGCAGGCAAGACCTATAAACACTGCCCTAAATAATCTTTGGTACCCGTTGAAATCAAGCAGGTCAAACAAATTTTACAACAGAAATTGTGTACCTTTCTCTGAGTTCTCTGTCCCACACTGAAAGAGAATAAAATTTTGGGGAAGCCGAGATGGCTCCGTGGGTTAAGCGCTCATTTTGCAGCCCCAGTAACCAAGGATCAAATCCCAGCCCGGGTCCATGCGGACCCATATGCTGAACTTGGGAGTGCCCCCTGTTTGGTTCTCACTGGGGTGAGACCCCGGCCCAGCTCCTGCCCTGTGCAGCCCCGCACCCACCTATGGAATGAAACTATGTGGAAAAATCAATGATGTACAACTATGGAGACTGTTCTGGGCCCTCCCACTTCTCTTTGTCTCTGTCTCTGTATCTCTCTCTGTCTCTCTGTCAAAAATAATAAAAATAAATCTATTAAAAAAAGAGAATAAGATTTTAAGCAGAGGGACTTGAATTTAGTCTATTAATGCTGAGAACTTTGATCAACATGTGTTGAAACCTACTTTGGATCAAGCTCTTTACACATCTTGTTTTATTCAATCATCATGACAATGTTGAGATATAGATATTATGATCTGCATTTGACAAGTGTGAAAATGAAGGCTCAGAGAAGTAATAGAATTTATTCCAGATCACAGGTTAATAACGGTGAAGGCTGACTTATAATCCAAGTTACTCTGAACCCCTTTGATTATTCTATGATGCATCCCCAGGGAATTAAGAAACACCCATCCCTGGAAACTACAATTACTCTCAAGAATGAATTACTTCGTGACCACTGTGAGTCAGACTGAAGGCCACTGTAGTTGGAGGGACTTGTGCATTACATTTTATCTGGCAGCTAGCTAGCTATAAGAGAGGTAAAAAACAGTCAACAATAGTTCATCTTAGTGATAGGGACAAGAACTACTGACTTTATCACTCTGTTTTCATTAACTCATTGAATCATCAGGAAGGCAGCCAGACTGACCATAATCGAAACTTTGTATCTACTGTCAATATCTGAAGAATGCATGCCTGTTAGACCATGCACATAATGTCATGAAAGTCCATGCTAGACTTATGTACAACTACTTGGGTCATAGTATCAGTTTTAAGAAGTAAATTTAAAAAAGAAAGAAACAAAATAAATAACCCTGTATACTACTGTTTTATCTATCTACTACTCCCCTCTACTTGATGTAGTCAGTTTTCTCAATAAAATTTACTGCTTTAAATAAAATGAATTGTTCAAGTGTTTAAAAATTAAGATAATTTTTATCTATTTGTGCTGAAAAAGAAATAAAAAGTAAGTTGTGTCCAAAACTTATACATGCATGCATACCATGTACTTGGAAGGAATGAAAAGCGTGAGGTACAAATGAATGCCTCACTGTTCTTCGGACAAACCTCTGCATATGAAATACAAGAAAATAGTTGTTTTATTGTTTTAAGAGAATTGATTTTTTATATCTTGCCTCCTCTCTAAAAGGATAACGTTCAATGTGTGACAAGGAGAAATAGAGAATATTTATCTGAGTACTCTTTCTGATCGGGTTGACACTAAAAGTTGGCTTTCAATAACTTGATTAGAGAAATAATAAGGCAAAGTCAGATGTTCAGTCATAAGTATTTAATGGAGAATCCCCCGCTTCCTCCAATCGAAGTGCAAAATTGAGCCATATTTAAAGCCTATGGGAGGGATGCCGGGATGGCTCGGCTGATCAAGTGCTCATTTTGGGCCCTGGGTTCCAAGGATCGAATACCAGCCCTGGCCCCTATAGACCCATATGCTGAACTGGGGTGTAGCCCAAGTTTGGTTCATGCTGGAGTGAACTTCCCATATGTGAGAGGCCCCCGGTTCAGTCCCGAGATCACTGGGGCTTGCCTCCCATGCTGGAGGCCCCTGGCCCAGTTCCCACCCTTCTCGGTCCCCAGACCAGATGTGTGAAACAAAATCAAGTTAAAAACTGATGATATATAACTATGGAGACGGCTTTGAGCCATTCACCTTCTTCCTGTCTCTCTCTGTCCCTTTTTCTCCCTGTCAAAACCTAATTTATAGATAGATAGATAGATAGATAGATAGATAGATAGATAGATAGATAGATAGATAGATGATAGATAGATAGATAGATAGAGCGAGCCTGTGGGAAAGAACCAGGGGTCAAGGCACAGGGAGGCCTGGCCCAGAGAGCCTGGAGGATGACAGGATGGAGACAATATCTGCTTACAACAGATAGACCATAAACTAGTCATCATACATTTAAAATCTCTATTTGGGTGACTTTTTATCAGGCTTTCTGAGGATGCTGTTAGACTAAGGAGAGGTATTGCTCTAGACCAAAGTTGAACTGTGACTTGAGAGTATATTACAAGGTTCCATCTGTTCCAATGTTTTTACCATTTCCCCCCTATTCAAGACTGACCAGGATAAATATAGACAGAAAGATAATGACTACCCAGGGAAGAGTACAGGTAGTTATTACTGTGTTCATTTGATGGATACAAACAATAATATTGAAAATTTCTGGAAACAAAATATGCCTTCTGATTAAATTCTCTACATTTTTCCCCCTACAATGTATGTTTATTAAAAATCTACTTTTTGGGGGAAGCCAGGATGGCTCAGTGGGTTGAGCACTCACATTGCAGCCCCAGGGTCCAAGGATCAAGCCCCAGTCCTGACTCATGTAGAACCATATGCTGGACTGGGGAGTGTTTTCCACCCTAGTTCAGTTCCTACCCAGGGCATACGTCTCATGTGGAAAGCCCCAAACGTGCAGGGGCATGACTCCCATTTGGGAAGCCCCCTGCCTGGTTCCTGCCTTGTGCGGCTCCTGTGACCACCTGAGGAATGAAACTATGTGGAAAACTGATGTACAACTATGAAAACTGGTCTGGGCTCTCCCCCTTCTCTCTGTCTCTCTGTCTGTCTGTCTCTGTCAAAAACAATAAAATAAATCTTTTTTAAAATCTACTTCTTAAAATTTATCTATGTAGATCTACAAGAAATTTTAGTGTTAAGATTAGATGTAACATTTTGAAAAGAAAAAAAAAAAGCAACGATAACTTTATAATGCCTGACAACTGGAACTAATTTGTCACAGGTTTATTTTGATGAGGATATTTATTTGTGATGAGTGCTAATTATAAAAGACTATAATTCAAACTAATTTATAATGAACTAAAAATGTCATTATGGACACACATCTTTCTTTTCTTTTCTTTAGGTGAGAGGGAAAAAACTATTTCCTGTAGGTGTGTTAAAACTATAGTCATTTTCCTTAAGCCAATTACAGTCTCATGTACTACACACTGGCCACAAAGGACATTTTAAGTGCCCAAAATGCTTGATTCTGCTTGATTCCAAAGATACTATTACAACCTCGGATTTTGATAAATGTGCACATGGTCAGATTTGGGGAACATTGAATTTTGATAACACACTGGTATTGATGAAGGGGGCATTAATTAGCCTGGGGAAAATCAAATTCTTTCTGGGAATGCCGGGATGGCTCAGCAGGTTGAACACTTGATTTGTAGCCCCAGGAGCTGAGGATCAAATCCCAGTCCAGCCCATGCAGACCCACAGTCTGAACTGAGGTTTGGCCCCCATTTCAGTTCTTGCCAGAACAAGTTTCCCATGTGGGTGGCCCCCGGTTTGGCCCCCAACTCGTGGGGGCATGCCTACTGTGAAGGAGGCCCTCACCCCAGTTTCTGCCCTGTGCAGTTACCACCACCACCTGTGTGGAATGAAACTATGTAGAAAACTGATGATGTACAACTATGGAGACTGCTCTGGGCTCTCCCCCTTCTCTGTGTCTCTGTCTTTCTCTCTGTCAAAAACAATAAAAATAATCTTTTAAAAAATGTTTAAAAAATATTTTTAAAGTTCAAATTATTTCCAATGAAAACATAATCAATCTTTTTGTTTGGTCATTGATATAGCAAATTACCAGATATCAATTTCCAAATTTTAACTCACTTAGAGATAGGCCTGAACTTCATGTGAATATTCTGTTGAGGCCAAAGACCAGATAGAACAATATTTCCATCTCCTAAAAATCAATTAACTAAGTAATTTGATAATTATAATATACAAGGAGCACGTCCTTTAAAGTCTACACAAACAGATATGTATAAAAGAAATGGCAATTATAGAAGTAAACTTATTTAGGATTATAATGGTTTCAGATTCTTAAATGATCGTTATTAGCTTGTCAAAGAAGTTACAAAGAGAAGGGTATAAAATTTCAGATGCTGTTTGAAGCAACTTTATTTGAAGTTATTACTCTTATAATTCAAAATATCAAATGAAAAAATATATATAAATTCAATATCATGGGACAAAGTTAGATTATTATTTAATTGTTCCAAAAGTTAGGAGAGGTTGGCTTATCTATAACAACTAGACAGCTTTTCTTTTTTTGTTTAATTTTTCTTTAAAAAAAATTACTGAACTACTTTTACTGTAACTGTGGCTTATATGAAGGAGACCCAGTGTTATGTTTGTTCTGCCTCAAAATGCTTTTTGGATGCCTTCCTAATTTGCTTTTATTCCTATACATTTGGCATTAATTTTGCTTAAGGTTTTGGATGAGGCAGGAACCTGGAAGAGACAGTAAACTGTATCATTCAATAAAGAGTTTTCTGTTCATCCTGATGTATTGTCCTCTGTATCTTGATAGGGTCACTGTTGAAATATCAAGGTTCATCCATGCTGGGATAGCAGTAGCCATTGAAGAGCCAAAATGGAAACCTACAAGTACTGGACCACATGAGAAAACTTGGAGCTCTTTTCACTGGAAAAAAAGAGCTCAAACTTTAGAATTGGCCTAAGGAATAGTGGATCCCCAATGCATTCTTCGAAGTGCTTTTCACCTTTAGTTTAGATATTTCAAGGGAAATTTAATCCATATGTTTTGGATTCATATGGGCTTAACTCATAAATATGCTTCATCGAGGACTGCCAAGCTCTGCATTCACTAGAATCAAGTAGTTTCATGGGACAACAGTGCAGACAGAAGAAATTTGATATCCAATGGTCCATCACCCAAACAAGGAAAAGAAACACTCAGGTTCAAACCATTGTGTATAAATAATTGTAGAGCAATAATTTACCTTGCAAACTTGTCATGATAAAATAAGCCACTTATAACTGTATGTGGCACATACAAGTATGTACACAATAGATACATGTACTTTCCAGAGAAATATCACCATACATGGTCTTTCCCATCAATTCCAGAAAAGTTAATGATGCTAGGATGAAAATAGAGGCTTCTACCTATTTTAGCAGCCTTTGAAATCTATACAGACTCCTCTCTGTGTCTCTCACTTTTTGTTTCTTGCTCTCTGTCTTTTTGCCTCTACCTCTATACACATACACATGAGTATTCACAAGACCATCCCTGGGACACTGTCAGGCCACAGGCTAATTCTTTTACCTTCTGTGTATCTCGACTTGGTCAGATAATTTTGACTAAATTCACTTTCGTAAGTTTTGTATAACAAAACAACATTTTTCCCAATGCAAAATAATATTACATTATCTCTTACTCTGAAATTATTTTGTGCCTTCTGAGGGGACTATGCCCTACAGTTTAGATTGTGTTCACTGCTAGGAATAATGCAAAGGGGAATGGCTCAATAGAATAATTGTATGCTCTCTCTCTCTGTTATTTATTTAACTTTGCTGAAATGTTAGATTCAAAATGACTTGCTTCTAAACACAGTAGACTCTCAATTAACCAGAACTCAAGCAACTAGCACTCTCAATCAACCAGCAAAATTTTTGCTGGTTGCTTGAAATTTTGTCAGTTGCTTGAAAGTGTTGATTGCTTGAGTTCCAGTTAATGGAGTGTCTATGTACATTTATCTTGCATCTATCAATCCCCTTGGGTGCCAGTTAGCTGAGCCTACTGTACATTTAAACAAATTCTGTCTTTCAGAGCAATATGTACTTTTAATATCCTGTGTTATGACATTTGTATTTAGGGGTTTTCAGACAGGAAATTCGTGGTTCATTTCCAAATCAAATCAAATTTCCTATACCAAGGGCACTTAATACCTAGAAGGATCTGATGGCATCTAATAACGAAATACATTTCCAGTATCAGAGAAGTCTTTGGCATGGTGGTTATCTTCACAATCTTATATTATAAAAAAGAAAGAGGGTGGTGTGTCAGATAGGATTCTGGGATTCACACACAACTGAATTCTCAGCTTTAGTGAGGATGACAATAGTTATTATTATAAGGTGACCAGATTTTAACATTGGTAAAGCAGGACACCATTGACCGAGGGGGAGAGGGTTCTTGATTAAAAATTTGGTCTATCTCCCGCCTTTCCCTACCTTGTCGTGCATTCTTTCCAAAAATCGGGACTTTTTTAAAACGCCGCGGGATGCAGGACAAATTGTTAAAAATCGTGACTGTCCCACCAAAAGCGGGATGTCTGGTCACCCTACAATAGTATCATGATGAATAAAACCCAGCAGTGCAGAGATGAGATGGCTGGCATCAGCTAATGTTATTGTTAGGCCATATTCTTAGCATTTCTTACCAGAAAGAATATAATAACAATCATAATGTCTGTCGGTTTGAAAATGTAATAAAAATATGAATAATAAGATTGGGAAACTGAAAATAGGAATATAAAATATTATATAACTATCTTTTAAACATAGCATCTTAGGCTAAATGTCCAAAGATTTTTGACTTGTACAAAAAAAAAAAAAAAAAAAAATTCCATTTTCCTCCCTTCACAGGAAAAAAAACAATGTATCTTTTATCTGCAAGGTAAAAGATTAGAACAAGACAAGTAGGTTCAAAAAATCATAAAGTCAACTCAGATTGTTTTGGGGTTTGTTTTTTTTCCTTCGGGTGGAGCTTGGTACCCAGTAATGACCATTTTTCTCCACTATGCACTTTTATGGTACGAAATACCAGCAGACAATTTTTGTGGGGCCAACATGGTAACTGCACTTTACCTGTAACCCTAAATTCATCCTGATGGGTGTGGAATTGTTGAGATGTATATGTAACACACCTTCAGGAAAAGGATAGCAGGGACAAAATATGAAATGGAATAAAGAAATTCAGAAAGGAAAAAATATTTACTGTTTTCTGATCTGGTGTGAGCCACCAAATCCCTCTCTTGGTTTTAATGCAAGATAAACAAGTTGACAAGGAAGGAATTGTAATGTCTTAGCACCCGTCTCAGGCAGTCTTAGCCTGAGCAGCCAAACCCTGCTCTGAGCTGTGGCAAACTTGCTAGGGTTACTCCACCCATTTTCCCTACCACCTTCCCCACCCACAGCCTCCAGGTATGAAACTGTCTCTGAGCAGCTGACTTTAGCCATATTCTAAGCTACACAAAGCAGCAGTCTCCCCATTGCCATTTTACTGATAAATCCTTCACAGTGTCCTGTCATTATCTCTGGCAATTACAGTCCTATTGCTTTCAAAGGGCAGTTTTAAAGAATTTAGTATACTCCAACGTCAATCAAATTGATTGATTAAATAATTGATTGATTATTGATTGATTTACCAAGGAGGCACATTTGCCTTCTATATCTTAGTTTCTAATTTTTTTTTTTTTAGTTTCTAATTTTTGTAACACTTCTGTGAGGTAGGAAGATCCATCATATTTACCTTTAATGTCTTTTTCACATTTTAAAGGAGACTGGTAGTATTTTCCATTCAGCTTTGGATGGACTTCCCTTTTTAATTCTGGGAGATGCCTTAAATGGTTGAATGAGTGGGGAGCCCCTGGAGGTAGACATCCACATAGAGAGGCTCTTATTAATGTGAAGTACACTTCTAAGCTGGGAGCACTACATTTAGTTCTAGTTCTCTTTTGAGGGTTACTAAAGAAAAGGAGCCTTCATGAAGAATGATAGATGTGAGAAAAATAGTGGCAGAGGGAAAAGGTCTGAGGCCTCTTAGCTCAGAAAAAATAAGAAGGCTACAAATTACTAACTCAACAAGGAAATCAACACCAGGAATCAGGAACCATAATGGGAAGAATTTCATAAACTTTGGGAAACAGTGTAACCTCCTTCTGGGTTTAAGCCCCTGTGCCTATATCAGAATCAGCAATTAAATCCTTGTGAAGGCCATACCAGCACTTGTCTATAGCAACAGTGTATGTGGGAAAGCCAGGAGACTGCCCCATGACACAGCCTCTGTGGTAAACAACAGCACGCCAAGGATCTACTCACAGTGAATGCCTTGTCAGGAGAATAGCAAGCAATCTCTGAGCCAGAGAAACAGCCCATGCTAAAAGCAGGCTGAACTGTGTAGCATTAGAACCCTTAGTTTCATAGTGTAACTGGTAGAGAGTTGCCACCACACTAAAAGGAGGTAGCAGTCCAGTGAGTAGGGTAGGATGGAAAAACAACATGCTCAGAAGAAAACCAAGTACTTCAGCTCTTGAATCCTGGGAAGTTTCAATTTATTAAGGATATATAGCAGATACTTAATCTGTAAGTCCATCTGGATTCCATTCTTGTTCTTTTGGTAATAGCACCTTAATTTTCCCTGTGGAAACCATCTCCAGTATTGGTCTACCAAACTCATCCTCAATATACGGTAGACAAGTTTCCCAAGCTTCAGTCAATTAGCTTTGCTTGGCCACAGTGATTGGTACAGACTTGAGCATGTGAGCAATTTGGGATCAAAGAGAGAATTGCTTAGCACTGTGTCAGAGCTGTTGGTAAAGAAAAGCTCAGTTCCCTCTGAACTTGCATTTATGAGGGTAACCGTCTGAAATTTCAGGGACTAGGCAATATAAAACTGAATCCTTATGGCTAATTTTGGGTTCCTGAGTCAACTTTATTCCTGGACTTTTCATTTAAATAATCAGATATATTTCCTTTTTTGTTTTAGCTGATTGCTGTTTGGTTTTGTACCACTTAAACCCAGGGATCCTGACTAATACAGAAAATTATCAAGTTTAAAACATAAAAGAGAGGGGAAGCTGGGATAGCTCAGTGGGTTAAGCACTCACTTTGCAGCCCCAGAGCCCAAGGATCGAACCCCGGCCCTGGCCAAGGTGGACCCACATGCTGAATTGGGGTGTGCCCCCAGTTCAGTTCTTGCTGGGGCCTATGTGGGAGGCTCCCAGCCCAGTTCCTGCCCTGTGCAGCCCCATGCCCACCTGTGGAGTGAAACTATATGGAAAACTAATGCTGTCAACTATGGAGACTGCTCTGGGCCCTTCCTCTTCTTGCTGTCTCTGTCTGTCTCTCTCTCTGTCAAAAAACAATAAAATAAAATAAAAACCATAAAAGAGGGGCTTAAAAAAGTATAAATTTGTTTTAAAAAGCAAGCAAATTAATTTAACTAAAGCAAGTATCCATATAGGAGAGTAAGGAGAAAGCCAAATGATCATCTCAAATAGATGTTGAAAATGTTTTGTATAGATTCCAACACCATATGTAATATTTTTAAACAAGAACTTAAGTAGAAATGTATGACTACTTTCTTATCATAATCAGGAACATCTACTTTAAACATCATACTTAGTGATAAAATAGTAAAGGCATTCTAATTAGAATTAGCCACAAAACTAGGCAGGTATATAGATAGATTAATAGACCAACAATTTATAGGTTTGATACTTGCACAAATTCCTGAAACAACTCTTTTTATTTTCATCTTTTCTTCTTGAAACTTGACTAAATGGTTCTAAAGTTCATGGAAGAAAAAGCAAAGAATAGCTAAAACTTACTGTAAAAAATATTAACATGGGAAAACCGGGATGGCTCAGTGGGTTAAGCACTCACTTTGCAGCCCCACGGACCGAGGATCAAATCCTGGCCCCGGCCCATGTGGACCCATATGCTGAACTGGGGAGTGCCCCCAGTTCGGTTCTCACCAAGGTGAGACCCTAGCCCAGTTCCTGTCCTGTGCAGCCCCTCACCCACCTGTGGAATGAAACTATGTGGAAAAACCAATGATGTACAACTATGGAGACTGTTCGGGGCCCTCCCCCTTCTCTTTGTCTCTGTATCTCTCTCTCTCTCTCTCTCTCTCTCTCTCTCTCTCTCTCTCTGTCGAAAACAATTAAAAAAAGATATTAACATATATTTTATGTACAACAACAGTACAAATGGTATACTACTCATATAAAAATTGACCAAGAGTCAATGGACTCAGTAAATATGATTTATAAAAATGATGATTTAGCAGTAAATGAATTTGTATTTACTAAATATTTCATATTTAGCTGATTTTGGAATGGGTACAAACTTTCTAAAATGAAAAGTAATAGGAAAAGAAAAAAGAATCAAAAGTAGTGGAAGATATTACACAGAATATGATTATTAAGTTACTTGAGCTGCACATAACATATCCTAGAAAAACATAAACATTAAACTGAAAAAAAGAATTAAAACAGATACCGAGGGTAAACATTCTTCATATGCAAACCGCTTTTCCAATTCAATAAGGAAAGTATTTATTTACTAACATAATCCTACCTAAAGGAAATGGTTTGATCATTCTTAGGGTGAGAAATACATTACAAATGGTTAACACCGGAAACAGGCACTCCTACAATCTGCTAATGGAAAACTGTTTAAACCTTTCTGGAAATCAATTAGATCATAAATGTCAAGAACATTGAAGAGTTCAAACTTTCTGACCCCCTGATTCTGCTCTAGAATGCATTCTGAGATTACAGGCTGAGATATAAACACAACAGTAAGAAAAAGGTTACTCAGAGCAGCTTTCGGTAAAACAACCAAAATTGATTTGACCAAAAACATTAATTCTAATACACCCATTTTAATTTTTTTTTAATCACAATGGTATTTTTAAAGATTTATTTTATTGTTTTTGACAAAGAGAGACAGAGAGAGACAGAAGGGAGAGGGCCCAGAGCGGTCTCCATAGTTACATGTCATCAGTTTTTAACATGGTTTCATTTCACACAGGTGGTCGGGGGCTACGCAGGGCAAGAACTGAGCCAGGGGCCTCCTGAATGGGATGCACTCCCCCACAAGCTGGGTGCCAAACTGGGGGCCTCCCACCTGGGAAGCACACCCCAGTTCAGCACATGGGTCCAACACAGGCTGGGGCTGGGACTCGATTCATAGACCCCTGGCCTGCAAGGTGATTGATTAACCCACTGAGCCATCCCAGCTTCCCTACAATTATATTTCTTAACAAATTTTGAAAACTATAAATGTTTGAACATCATAAAGATATTATATATTAAATGTAAGTTATGTAATTATACGTTGCTTGTATTATTTATTAAAAATAATTTTTATTTTGTTTGTTAAAAGAAGGTCAGAAAGAAAAATGAGGGATGTCCGGATAGCACAGCAAGTTGAGTGCTTGCTGATTCTGGCCCCATTCTGTGCAAACCTATATGCTGAACTGCAGTGCAACTGGTAACCACCAGGATGGCTGCAAGAGTTCTCAAATCCCATGCAGGAGGCCCCCAGTTTTGTCTCTGCACCATATGGCCCACATCCTCCCTTGCATCCACCTGTATGGAATTAAACTATGTCACAACTAAAGAGGTACAACTATGGAGAATGTTCTGGGCCCTCCCCATTCTCTCTCTCTCTCTCTCTCTCTCTCTCTCTCTCTCTCTCTCTCTCTCTCTCCTCTCTTTCACCTCCTCTCAAACTATAAAATAAATCTTTTTAAAAAATAAAGAAAAAAATGAAAGGCAATATTATAGTTAGCCATTGTAGACTGTCTCCATTAATATAGCAACCTAAAAATGTCAGGATTTTCTTATTTCCTTAGTCAAATTATACATTGAATACACATAAATTGTGTGACTTTTGTGTGTGTGTGTGTGTAGTTTTACTTTTAATAAATGGAATTTATTAAACATACTGATAGTTTTACCCTTATTTACTTTATTTAAAGTTAACTTTCTCACTTATAGGTGGAATATAAAACTGAAAGTAACAAAGACACAGAGACCTATGGACACACTCAATAGCTTGGTGATTGCCTGAGGGAAGGGGAGGAGGGGGCAGGGAGAGAGGGAGGGGAGGTGGGAGGGTACCAGCATTATGGACACACTCAATAGTTTGGTGATTACCTGGAGAGGGGAGAGGAGGGGGGAGGGGGTAGTGGGCACAGGATATATGGTGGTGGGGGAGAGCTGATTCTGGGCAGTGGGCACATAGTGTGATGCATGGGTGATGTGATGTGGACTTGTGCATCTGGAAACTAATTGTTACCAACCAATGTCACCCCATTAAATTTAACAATAAAAAAAATTAAAATTAAAAAATATATAAAATAAAATTTAAAAATAGCCTTTTTCAGAGGCATATTTTGAAACAGGACCACCAAATTTAGTTATGCTAGAATTGTTTATATGGATTACTCTTGTCACCTTAACTATAATGGGGGTTGGAAAGAATCATTCTTCCATAGATCTCTTGGTAACCATGCTTAGACCAAATCTAGATGGAAATCATTAAATTTGAAATTAACTTTGAAATCAGGAGCCATTCTTTATGCTTTTAATTCTCATAATACCTGGCACCCTATTGGGTATTCATTCAGACAATATTTGTAGGTATATAGCTAAGCAAATATTATAAACTTTCTAAGCCTCAGTTTCATTATTTGTAAGACGAAGATTATATGTGACATCATGAATGTAAAAGCTACTAAAAGAATGTCTGCATGCAATAAGCACTCTGGACATGTACTTTGTTCACTCTCATTGGCATTCCTAGCCCATGGCAGAGCCATACTACAGATCACATAAAGTAGAGGGGCAGAGTGCCAACTTGGTGGCTGTGCCTACTTCCCAGATTGTCTCCTCCCTCTTCCTGGGCTGTGTTTCACTTCAGAAGAACATAACCGGGACACACCCAGGACTTAGGCATCTGTCCAAGTGGTTCTGATGGTTGTCCACATGGTAAGAAATGTGTTCTTTTATAGGTCCTGTGAATCATTTATTAATCATTTATTAATAGTAGGTAAGGAATTCCCACACTGGATGTGCAGGTGTTGTCTGTCACTCAAACATAAGGCAATTCACATTCTGGTTGCCATTGTCAGTCATGCTCATGATAGCTAAAGTTTAGAATTATCTGAAGTTTAGAATGTGCTGTTTTAAGCTGCTAGCATACTGCTTACCCAAGCCTTCAGGCATACTACCAGGGGCCCTTTCCTGCATATGAGCTAGAGAGAAGGACTTTATTGTTCTCTAATTGTTTAGCCTCTTTTAAAGAAAGTTTTTGCTAATAGTGCCACTTTCTTTTACAGGACAGAAGTGCCTATATAAAACTAATTGTTAGGTAGATGCCATTGTACATGCCATAATTATTTCCCTACACAAGTAAGTAACTTTTTGAGACTTCAAACAGAGGCTCTGTTTTCAATAATAAATTATAGATAAAAAAACAATTTTTCTGTCAAAGTACGAGCACCCAAGGAGTAGTTACAAGGCACACATACCCTATCTATTATTTCTATGGTCCCTGAGTTTATTTGTGATAGCAGGCTTAAGAGGGTACAAGGAGCTGATCATTGGACAAGAGGAAATGGTGAGGATAAAGACCCCACCAATGAAGAAGGCAGAGGGGAGGACAGACCTCATCCCCCATGACTGCCCCAGGGGGCTTCTTGTAGCACAGGGAGCAGGGGTTTAGCACCTCTGCCTGCAACCCCTCTCTAGGGGCTCTAGCCCTTTAATCTCTGTTTCTTTGTGATCCATAACAAGCCCTTGGGATACTTGTTTGTGTTTAGAATTTTCTTGAACGTTCTTCCTTATGGCTAAAGAGAGATGCTCTTATTTTCCTTCATAGCAGCTGATGCTTGCCCATTTTGGTACTTGCCTAGGCTAGAGTTAAGGAAGCAAATTGAACATTTCCCTTATGCTTTAATCATGTTTGAATCCAGGGCAAAGAGGGAAGAGATTTTGAGAGTTCCAAATGTTGACAAGTCCCAGTGAGATGTGGGGTATTACAGGAATCTAGCATTTTCTATTTTCTATAAAATTTACTTAGTCTTTTCCGAATTTACCTGCATAGTCAATCACCTCATGGCCTGAACTCCCCTTGGCACATTTGAAGCTGGGAAAGGGAGTGACATCCCAGTGAGGAGGCTGCCCTTCAACTAAGGACAGATAGTGCTGCTAAGTTGTCTCAGAAAAAGCCATTGCAATAGGTGCTTTTTGTAAATACCCGATTTGAACTTTCTCATGTCCCATCAGCACCAGCACAATTAGGGGCTTTTAAATATATTCAGTGGACAGGTAACTTATTCCCTTTTACAAATTAGAAAACTCTTGGCTACCCACTGTAAACTAAATACTTTTCTCCTTGGAAATCTCAGAAAAGGTCTGTGTGATATCAAACACCTATGCTGGGAAAAACAGGAGCAAACAAAGCCATAAGGGACTGCCTTTGAAATAGAGCCTGGGAACTCTGCAACCACATAGAGTATTTGTTTGCTTTCCTTGTTTCCCCAGAACTGTGGTTACCTGGAGGCCACAACCTGCACTTTGTCATTGTTGGGATGAGGAGGGGCAAGGGAAAGGAAGCACTTTGGCTGGCTTGTCAAAGCATCCCCAGTGGGAGACTGTTTAAAGAGTTCTTATCTTAAGTAACCTCAACCTGCTGTTTCTTTCACTTGGGGATATGCCAAGGGCTGTGGCTGACTCGGCTTGAGCCCAATTCTGCTGTCATTACTGAAGCCCAAAGTTCCTGGTTCCTTGGTTTTGGTGGAGAGTTTGTCCACATAGGGGTAAAGACAGCACCTTGGCTAGGCCTAGCTCTGCACTGGATATGTTTTGAAGGCTCTTAATTCTCTCTAGGAGTTTTCGTTTCTGGTATCAAAGGGATTAGGAAACAAGGAGCTCTCTTCTCCAGGAGCAGCCCAGTTGATGGCATGCTAATGCTAGGTTCCTCAAGCAGAAGGGTGGAGCAAGAGACTAAATTTCCTTCCTTGATAATGGAACAAGAGTCAGGTCTTACAATCTTTCAGATAAGGACAGATGCACTCCAGTTCCTCTAGTTGGGAGTTGTTGTTGTTTTTTTATAATACTACACAAGGACGTGACCATTTTTTATCCAGACTGAAATGCCAGATAGGACAAAACAGACTTTGCAGCCTGACATGTCTGGTATTCCCTGAACCATGGTTTTTCCTACTCCAGGTCTCTGCCATTGTGGTGTTGTGTTGCCTCTCTATGTCTGCAGTCAAGTCATCAAGTTACAATGTAGACTGGGTTCAAACTCCCCAAGGAATAGTCTAATTAGTCACTATCTAATACTGGGTATCTGTAAACCAGACCTTTGTCCCAGTCTGCCCATCGCCTGATCTCTATCTAGTTGAATGCCTTTGGTCTAAATGCCCAACCCTGGCCCACAGGTGGGATCACATAGTGATGCATTTTGATTTATGCATGAGCAACCATCATAGCTTATGGCATTGATGGGGGCAGGGGATGTGGCAATCATTTAATTTATGTTTTGCCCAGCTCTAGAGAGGTAATGATGGAGTCTTTGGGTGGGTGGTGGTCGCTAAAATACTCTAAATAATTTGAGACATCAAAAGTTTGACTCAGGTTCTCCTCTAAGGGTAACTCAAAAGTAAGTTGAAAAACTTTTTTTTTTTTAATTTCTAGAAGGGACCCTGAACAGCTGTAGGATATGGAGAGCTCACCACAGAGTTATGTTGTAGCACCCTCAAGGATGTCAGCACCTGATGGGTGAATGTAGCTCATGTGAGGGGTCCCAGGAAATGAAAAAAACAAACAAACAAACAAAAAACAACCAGGACACTAAATGGGCCCAACCAGTTGAGAGAGGATACTGGGTGGTTGAATCTTGAAAATAATTGACTAAGAACACATAGAAACCCTCTGATTAATTTAATTCTTGATTGTGGAGTCTTTGAAAAAGTCTTATGCCCTAAACTTGCAGATATAAGAGAAGCCATTTCAACATGTGCAATAAGAAAAGGGATGAGAAAAAGTTCTAAGGTAAAGAGTAGGGAAAGAAGAAACAATAAATCAAGGGAAAAGAACTTCAGCTCTGTCAAATTCAGCAGGCAATTCCAAGACTTCATTCACTCAGAAGTTTGCAAAGTTATCCAAAATAAAGCCCAACCCAACAGCATTTACTTGTCACACTCAGTGCAAGTAACAGATCCAAGTGGTCCTATGTGCATCATGCCAGGTGGAGAGCCAGTATGAGTGACGTTATAAGGAAAGTGCCATCATGTGATGATTTGAGGTAAAAATTATGAGAAGTTTAGAGCTGGAATTGGAAGAGAACTCAGTTTGTAAGCTGCTGTCTAAAGGAGCAACCCAAGGTAGCAGCCCAGTTGAAGCAATATTCTAATATATGAGCTGCTGACCAGTAACTGTGTACTCTAGACTTAAACATTTTGTTTGTAATGATAAAGCCAACTCACCTGTAAAAATACCAGTGTTTCTTGACTAGGGATTTTATAAAGATAAAAGAAGAGATTTGTTAAAAATGAAAGGAAAATAATATTTTAATATACAAGTCAATGTAAGTTAATATATACTATAAATTATTAATGATTTTTTAAAAGTGGGCCTGCTATAAATTTGCAGTCCTTCCTCATGTAGGGGTTATTGGGACCTCACGGTCTGGTGTTGTGCTGCTATCTCCTACCAAGTTCTGCTGATTCCCCTCCACTCGTAAAGTACTCTTCCTACCAAGTAGATCTTCTGCCATAACCCCACTTTATTCTACCAGAGATTTTCCTCATAGTTTCTAATGATAAAGTTGTTCAAATTTAATTTTAAGGACAGTCATGGTCTTTTTTTTTTTTTAAGATTTATTTTATTGTCTGAGAGAAGGTGAGAGAGAGAGAAGAGAGTGAGAGAGAGAGAGAGAGAGAGAGAGAGAGAGAGAGAAGGGGGAAGGGCCAAAGCAGTCTCTATGGTTGTACAAGTAATGATCAGCTGCTCCTGTTTCAGATGTCAACCATCCCAGCTAATTCTGCCTCTTTGTAAACATGTAGGGAGAAACAATTAGCAATTATCATAATAGTAATATTCTGGCTTGATTATTTTGATGTAGTGAAATTAAGACTGATGAATGATGAATTCCCCTCTGGGCCCATCATCACCTCAGCCCTACACAGTGCATACCTATGCACCCCAGCCTAAGATATAACATACCACGTAGGTTCGAGTGAACCTCAGAGATTCCACTGCAATCCAGGCAACCTAGAAATGCAATGTGAATGAGGTGTGTGCAGGGAAATTGAGGATTCACTTCAGTCCTGCAAGGCTTTGAGATTAAAGTATACATAGAAATTAAGTAATGAAGCTTGAATATGCCTCTTGGAGCTCAGACTGACTCTTCAATTTGTTTTGATACATACTCTAAAGTCAAAATAATTTCTTCCACCAGCATTATTTGATTTAAAGTAAAGGTCAGGGGAAGCCGGGATGGCTCAGTGGGTTAGGCGCTCACTTTGCAGCGCCGGGGACCAGGGATCGAATCCCGGCCCTGGCCCGTGCGGAACCATATGCTGAACTGGGAGCTCTCCCAGTTCAGTTTTCTCTCTCTCTCTCTCTCTCTCTCTCTCTCTCTCTCTCTCTCTCTCTCTCTCTCTGTCAAAAATAAATAAATAAACAAAACAAAAATATATTAAAGTAAAGGTCAAACAAAAGATATGATTGAGAACATATTTTCTTCCTCTTGGGTCTTTCTCTACCATCCTGAGGAAGCAGGAAATGAAATGATCTGACTCATCAAGAAAGCTTCCTTCACTTATTTTAGAAACTTGTATTACATTAGTACACCTTCATTTAGTCATAAGTACACACCAAAGTACCTTGTATGAGGTACTATAAGACTCAGATTTCATGCTGGCTGATAATGGGATAAGTTCATACGGAAAGAGGGTGAGGCATAATCAGTCTGCCTGACTTCAGTTCTTGGCTCAGCCACTTACCATGCATGTGACCCAGTTCTCTCATTTAGAAAATGAAAATAGGATTTTTGAGAAGATTAAGAGTTAATAGGTGTAAAGTGTTTAAAACAGGCCATTGCACACATTAAGTGAATTGTAAGTGTTGCTCTTGTATTGCTCCTCTATCTTAAAGGGCTTCCATGTGATAACAATTGGGATGGAGTACCAAGGAAGGCCTCAAAGAAGAAGTACGTCTAAACCATGCCTTGGACAAATGAACTCAATAATTGGAGAGGAATTGAAGGCCAAAGGAATAGCAAGGACAAAGTGATGAAGGAATAAAAGTTCTTGGCATGTCAAAGTTAGTTAAGTCTTATAGGGAATAAGAAGGGTAATGGTGGCAGAAAAGGGTGATAGGGTGAGCAGTGAAGTTAAAATTAGAAGATTAGAAAAGATTTCAAAGAATTAACTTCAGGATAAACCAAGGAATTAGGATGTGCTCTCCTAAGAAATGAAAAGCTTTGGTAAGTGTCTAAGTTGAAAACCTTGATCTTTAAAGATGTTTGTACCCGCATGTTCATCGCAGCACTGTTCACAGTGGCCAGAACATGGAAACAACCAAAATGCCCTTCGATAGA
>PVKE010006025.1:0-56172 GCA_004027555.1 Craseonycteris thonglongyai
TATATATATATATATATTATATTTGTTATATTTATTGGGGGTGGCATTGGCTAGTAAAATTATATAGGCTTCAAGTGTAAATTTCTATAATATATCATCTATATATTTCATTGTGTATTCACCACCCAGAGTCAGTTCTCTTTCCATTACCATATATTTAAGGGTAAAAATATGTTGAATTACATATATTCTTAAAAACACCTCCTATTTATGCATGCATATATATTCATTAAAAACTTCAAAATAAAATTAGAATAGAATTTTTAAATTACTTATGTATCATCATCATTCTTTTGTTTATAGAATATAAAGTAAAACCCAACAAACCTAACAAGTTAAGTGCACCTTAAAAACTGAACGTGCAAAAAAATCTGTTAAAATATGCCATTGGAAATAAATGAATTAAATGACCTAAATATCACATAACTGTTCCCTCTTAATTGCTTAACTGCTTATGAACTTGATTCATTAGAAATTGTAAATTTTGCAAGTGTGAGAAAGCTACAATATATATTGACAGTTTGCAAGCATAAACATATATTAATTAGTACATAAGATAGCATAAATATAATTTAGACCTCCTAAATAAATGAAAATGATAGAACCTTGATTAAATTGTTTTTATTTATAAAATGTGGCATGGAATAGTGAAAAGAGGACTAGCAGAAAAAGGAGAAAGAGAAACGCAATAATAAAAAAATGTGATTTAAACATATTTAAGTATCATGTATATTTAAAGTCTGTATTCTTTTTTCTTTTTCTTCACAACAATCCTCTCATGTGAGAACAGTTATTATCCTAACTTTACAATGATTAGCTTTAGTAATGTGAAAATTAAGTGATTTACTCAAATTTGCACAGATAGAAAAATGGTAGAACTGGCACTTTGAAAAAAAAAGTTAATATAGTTAATCATTACTTCTTTAGAAATACTTGGGGCCAACTATGTTTCAGAATCCTTAATTTTCAGTTATTTTAAAAGGTAGTAGGAATACTGTGCATGTACCATACAGTTGTAATACCAATACAATGTGAAATAATAACTTATAGTTAAATACATTATTAGTTCTATAGCAAAATATAAATATTGCCACTCAGTTGAAAAATAAAAAAATACAGATCTTACCTTTTCATATTAGATTTTGTCATCAAATGAATTTTGAACAAAGAAAATAAGTTATTTTTCAGAAATTTCTTTTGCATCTTTTAAATGCAAATAGGTGATTGTGGACCTGTACCAACTGTACTAAAACAATGTATAAAATTTAGTGATATAGTACCTTAAATTATGGAAGTGTTAGGGTCGATGACACATAGAACGCCAAAAAATATATGCCTTCTACTAAGTAGCATGTTTTATAATTATAAAAAAATTGTACCGTATGTCAGCACTTCTATCTAATCCATAGACAGGAAAAAATAGAGAGTGCTTTTGTTATGTTTGAGGTCTGGGGTGTAAAGGAAGAGCAAACCAATTAAGATTTCTTGTATAATATGCTAACAGCAGGAACTAATAAAGAAATCATTTGAGTCAGAGTGGTTCCATGGTTCTGATAGCATGAATCTAAGGATGACAGAACATGAGCAATGGAAACTGGAAGCAGGAACAACTTTGAGAGTAAGAAGGTCCAATATGCTGTGTAGAGTTATCACATAAATATAATTCTTCCAAACATACGTGTCTCTGCAGATAGAATGTATCTATATGTATTTGTTTCTTCCTTATTTGGTAATAATTTTCTACATCACGAATTATACTTAAAATAGACTGAGATCTCAACATTTGGAAATATATTTAACTACATAATTAATAATAATGTATTTTATAGTATAACTTTTAATTATTTATACAAAAGAAAGACATTTACAGAAAGTACGCTCACCAAACATCCTTATTAAGAATAAAAAATAATATAAAAGCACATAAACTATTAAAAATATATTGAATATTGGTAAATATATGATAGAACCACACTACTAAGTATTATAATAGTATCACAATTTTAGAGAATATAGATGTCATGGATGCTTTCCATAATAAAATTAGAAAGAAAAAGTATAGAAATGGTCTCCATGCATAAATTACATGTTGGAGGAATTGATTATCAAGAACAATAAATTTGAATCTCTTACCTTAAGTCAGTCACAAAAATCAATTACAATTATTTGAATTATTTGTACTTGAAAGACAGTAGTTTAAGATCTCTTAAATATATTTTTGGGACTGAATAAATACTAGACTAATATATATGTTACATGTTTATGTACAATGAGTCTAATCAAAGTGATACATATTTTATATAATATACACTAATATATGAACACATACATACATGAAGCATATTATTATAAGTTAAATTATCAATATTTCAGACTAATTGATGCATATAAATACTACAGATAACCATGCAACCCCCATCTAGATTACTAAATAAAACACACATTAAATAATTCAAATTAAAATTTGGCCACCCTTGTGAAAAGTTACTACATAGAAAAATAAATGTGCCCTTACCTTATAAATATTTTCTAATAAGGATAGCTAAAACAAAGGCATAGCAATAAAGTCCTGATTCATGCTCAATTGTGCACATTAGGAAAATTGATATATGGCAAAGGTGGCATTACAGATTAATTGGAAATCTGTGCATGAATTACATAAGAAACTGTGCTGAGAAAATTATCTTCAAGAAGAAGAAAATCAATTTGAATTTCTTACCTCAAAACATCCATAAAAATACAGTAACATAAATCTTTAGATCAAAAAAAATAAATTAGAATCTTTGTAAATATTTTTGACACTTGATACAATGAAGTAGTTATACAAAAATAACTAATTCACAGAAGAATGGTAACATTTGGGTAAAATTCATATAATAGAAATGTACAGAACATGAAGACACTGGAGAAAAGTAAAGGCATACAAGATCTGAGGGTTATAGTCAGTGGAAGAAAGGCAATGCAAAGAATGAACTCCACTTTCACACATATGTTTTTCCTTGACAGCACTTTTTCCAAATCTCAGCAGAAAAGGAAAGAGAATCCAAGTGGAAAGCAGCAGTACACTGTGCTAAGGAAATAAAGTTAAGAGCTTGGTGATTTTAAAGTGGCTGGAATTAAGGAACAAAATTCTGGAGAAGACCTAAAGGCAGACAAGTTCCAAAACGCTGCACAAAGACAACTCCTATAAGCTGTACAGTCAGCATGTGCAGAGTGAGTCTCTATTAAACATAGCAGAAAAATCCTGCTGAGAAGCTAAATTAGAAGAGTTGAGTACTAATTTTAGCATTGGGGGGTGGGGTGGGTAGGGTGTTGTTGAATGTCTGACAAAGAGGCAGGGAGTTGGTAAATACATTTGGCTTTCATTTAAGACCACAAAAAATGATCCCTACTAGTAACAGCCTGGCTCTACAAGTAAGGACCACATCCTAGAGCTAACTTCAAATTTATCTTATTTGGAATAAGATAAATTTATCTAATCTTGCTCTCTCTTTTTCCACAATATTCAACTGTGAAGGAAGAATTATAAGAAATGTTTGAAAAACAAAGATAGAATATTGAAAAAAATAAGGAATAAAAATAGACAATAAATAGGTATTTATATATTGATTTCCTTGTCAGGACATTTAATAACTACAGTCAATTGGAATTATAACAAAGAATTTTAGTTCACTTCTCAATAACTGACCAAATAGACAAAAATGAAAACTTAAGTGCATACAAAATTTGAATACAATTATTCAAATTGAGTTAATTTCCTTAGATAGAATACTATACCAATAGCTTCAGCTTATGTGTGCTTTCAGAAGCACTTGGAACATTTACCAAAATGGCAATATTCAGTGTCATGTATATAATACAATACCTTATAATAAATCTTCTTGTATATACGTGTGTATGTATGTATGTATGTATGTATGTAAAATTATGTATGTACGTATGGTCTGTTGCTCTGCATAAGCCTGAATAATACAACTCTTAGGATCAATACCTCTATAGAAAGGAAATGAAGCAAGATTGGGGAAGCCAGGATGGCTCAGGGGGTTAAGTGCTCACCTTGCAACCCCGGGGACCGAGGATCAAATCCTGACCCCAGCCCGTGCAGACCCATATGCTGAACTGGGAAGTGCCCCCAGTTCGGTTCTCACCAGGGTGAGACCCCGGCTCAGTTTGTTCCCCGTGCAGCCCCGTGCCCAACTACGGAATGAAAATATGAGGAAAAACCAATGATGTATAACTATGGCGACTGTTCTGGGTCCTCCCCCGTCTCTCTGTCTCTGTATCTGTATCTCTCTCTCTCTCTCTCTGTCAAAATAAATAAATAAATAAATCTTAAAAAGAAGCAAGATTGAGGAGGGAAAAAATTCAGAATTGGGCAGAGGGAGAACAATGCCTTAGCATATTAACATGGAGGGCTAAAAACTAGGAATGCCTGCAGAGTTGTCACAGATTAGAGTAGGGGGCTGGACCTTTATTCCTGTGCACTGATGATTCTTAAATATAAGCTTTTCAGGAAAGTAACTCCAGCCTTTCAAAAGATGGCTATCTTTTCAGCCAAGGGCAAATTCAGTCCCTAGGAGTACTGAGTTTCAGCTGATAAACTTCCTAGAGCTGAGGGAATAAATCTTTTAGTTTTGAATGTGGATCTGCTAGTAAAGCAGATAGGTACCTAAACTGAAGCTTAAACTATGACCTGGCTACTTCGTGCTTCTCAGGGCAGTGAACCAGAAGACAAGGAAATAAATTATTCTACTGGCAAAGGAAATCAACTGTGATCGTCATGCGGTACTGTAAGGCTAGTGCACAATGCCCACATGTGTTAACTCAAGTTATTTAATGTGCCATTTTTGCTGCTTCCATGCCTAATGAACATGGTGAATGGGCAATTTCAGGAAACAGAGTATTAAGCACAAGATAAGCAAGGACTCAGAATGCACAGGCATGAAGGTTTACATAACATAACCAGGCAAACCAATTTTTCAAGCTGCAGTCCTTGTTGAGAGTGATGAGAAACTAAAAGAGATGGTAAAGAAGACAATGACTATCAAGAACAACTTCGACAGTGGGATCTACAACATGCCTCTCTAATTCTTGTGTATTAAGTCTTTTGTAGAGGTTGCACCCCTTAAAGCCATTGGCACAGAAATATTTATATATAAAACATCAGCAGATCAGCACAGTGCAGGGGGTGGGCTGCATTAGGTGCCTTTGATACCTACAATTATTTTAACGCTACCTCTGATTTCAGGCATTTTGATATAGATTGTTCCCTGGGAAGCTTGAACTCACTTTGGCTTGATAGTATCCTCTTTAATACAGGTACTTCACCTCTGCTTCCAAACCTCATACTCTACAGACAGTACAGAGAGTGGCAGAACTTGCACATAAAACTTGCAGAGGTATTAGCATTCCAAGTGCTAAGATTCTACAACAGAAGATGATAGGTCATGGATAAATGTCCCTATCTCCCATTACTTAGTAAGACAATTATTACAGGCATTCTTTATATATTCAGGAGGTTCCAGAATAACTGAACCTTACTACCCACAGAACTATTTTAATAATGCCTTTTGACATCAAGGTATATATTATGAATCTCATGACGAAAATATGTTAGTTTGTTAACCCTGAAGACAATATGTTTTCATGAGTTCCAAGGCTAACTCCAAGTGTACTGCCTTGACACATCAGAGAATTATAAGATCTATGCTGCTTCAATGTAAAAACCTTTTTTCTCTCCTTTTCTAACGTGAAAATTTCATTTGTCCAATTACTTCCTTAGTCTTTTCTTCAAATGCTGCCCTTTGGTCTTAAGTCAGTCACTGAAGGGAGACAGCACTTTGAAAATTGACTTCTTAGGAAGGCAAAATACTTCTAGTCTTCACTTCACGTACTCAAATCTCATCACTTCTGTACTCTGTATCACTGCATGGCAAAGAACACTCATTGAGTTCAAAGGAAGCTCTATCACATGGATGAAGAAAAGCAGAATGTACCTGGGAATGTACCTGGGAATCAAGCAGATAGACATGCTATTCATGTTTTCCTATTCTTTCACTTTCTGCATTTTCAATGGAACCTATTTCATTCGTTGAACAACACACATTAAAAACAGAGCAGCCTAACAGTAAATTAAGAAAGCTATCTGGAAATTGTAAGCCTATGTATAAAATTAAGAAGTTATGCTGTTTAAGATCAGTTCATTTAATTACAAATAAAAAATCACATATTTATTTATTGTCACTTTTCAGATCTTTAGCAATCTTAAGTAAGACATATTATTGAATGGGAATATGAAGAAAGTATTACTGATAAAACTTGAAAGGCAGGTTTAGGTAAACACTGGTTATTTCTATAATAAATGTTTGCCAACTCTGACTATTTTACCCTCTAAAATTAGTGTTTAATTTTATACCATGATATAAATTCAAGACACTTTAAGCATTTAGAAAATATCTTTGAAATAGTCTCTTTCAGTTTAAATGTTGTGTCTTTCTGAATGTCTCTTTCTTCCCTTCTTAGAAAATATGAAACTGAAAAGGTGGCCGTCTGCAAGAAAAGGAAAGAGGCCTCAGAAGAAACCAAACCTGCCCACACCTTGATTTTTAACATCTAGCATCCAGAACTGTGAGAAAATGAATTTCTACTGTTCATTTTATTTTTCCTTAAGATTTATTTCTATGATTTTTGACAGGGAGAGGGAGAGAAAGAGGGGAGGGCCCAGAACAGTCTCCATAGTTGCACATCATTAGTTTTCTACAAAGTTTCATTTCATAGGTGGGCATGGAGCTGCATAGGATAGGAACCAGCCGGGGGCCTCCCACATGGGAAGCTTGCCCTGGTGAGAACCAAACTGGGGCACACCCCAGTTCAGCATATGGGTCTGTACGGACCAAGGCCAGAATTCGATTCTCAGACCCCAGGGCTGCAAGCCAAGCAATCAACCCGCTGAGCCATCCCTGCATCCCTGAAATTCTACTGTTTAAACTACCCAGTCTGTGGTATATTGTAATAGCAGCCCTAGCAAACAAATACATCTGGCCTGAGGTATTTATTGATACATGCCAAGTGATGCTAATTAAATGCTAATTTATCCTAAACACAGAGTAAGAATTCATAAGTCTGACCGACCGTACTACATTTTGAAGTCAAAATCGATGAATTAGTGCTGTTATACATTACTGATGAAAGTATAAACTTGAGCAATATCTGGAAAGCTCAAGGATACTAAGAGGATAATCATTTTTCTCCACTCAGAAATGTCACTTTCAGACATCTCTTCTAGAGAAGTACTTGAAAACAAGAAATCATATTCAAGATACTTTATTACAACAGCAGTGCTTATAATTAAAAGGTGTAAAAATAATGAAAGAGTCCTTCTGTCTCAATACTATCATCTATTAAATTGAACAAAGTAGCTAAGTTTGCATTAACTTAGAGAAATCTCAAACCTCATAAATCATTAGGAAAAGGAAATAGTAAAATAAGATATACCAGGTAATGACATTTCTACATATTTAAAACACAAAACTGGGGGTTTATATTCTTTGTAGGCATATACATTTAGTGTAAAAATACCAAAAAATTAAAATAAAAAAATTAAAATGCGGCACCTAAACTTTAGGTTAATGATTGCTACATGGGTAGAATGGGGGTAGAGGGTATGAGGTAATAATTTAGTGATGTATTAAAGCCATATTTCTTAAAGAAGAAAAGAACTCTGACATGACTATGGCAAAATATTTTACATAATTTTAACTTTATGGAGAATATATAGCTATCCTCTATATTGTTTTCTATAATTTTTCCTGTGATTTTGTGATAGTTCATTATGTAAAATAATTACTAAAAAGGGAGACCCAGCTGTTTTTCCACTGAGACACAGTAGCACTTGATGTTGGGGACACACCTTGTACAGGATGTTGATTTCCTTCTCAGTTCCAATGGGCACTTGCAGATTATTAACCGATCAACGTAAAATGAACAATAATACATGGTTAAACTTCAAGACATTTGACCAAACACTTTTCCTCCTGTTCACTATGAACTACGAATCTCTATTTATATGTACATGAGATGAAATGGTAGTGTTAAATTTATAATTCTGACTATACCTTGAAGAAAAACAATGTTACAGACTAGGTAGGCTAAGATGAAAACTACTCAGTAAAACACAGACAAAAGTCCTGGGTCCTGGACTAAGACAATAATAACCCTTTTACATCAAATCTGGATGCAATGACTTGAGCTAGTATGGAACATCTCTGATGGGAGATGATTAAATTTGCTGTTTCATTATTTGTATTGTTTTTTGTCTTTTCTTTATGAGCTTTATTGAGGTATAACTAATAAAGAAAGAAATGCACATAGTTAATATTTATAGTTTGATAACTTGGGCATATGCAAACATTCATGATAGCATCACTACCATTAAGGTGAGAGATCACCCCCTGACCTGGAAATTTCTTCATGTCTCTTTGCTTTATTTCTGTTTTTGATTTTTTTCTTTTTTGTGATAAAAACACTTATCTTGAGATCTGCCCTTTTAACAAATTTTGAAGTGCACAATACTGTATTGTCACCAGCAGGCACTATGTTGTATACCATATGACCCAGCAAATGAAGTAAATGATTACTTTTGTACAGGGTTATATAATGAAAAAAATGAAATCAGGATCTTGAAGAGGTATCTCCACTCTTACGTTCATTACATCATTATTCACAATAGCCAAGATACAGAAACAACCTAGGTGTCCACTGACTTATGAATGGATAAAGAAAATATGGTATACACATACAATGAAATATTGTTCACTGTTAAAAAGGAGAAATACTGCCATTTGTAACAACATAAATGAACTTAGAGGATATTAATAGTAAATTAAATGAACCTGTCACATAAGGACAAACAATGCATGATTCTATTTATATAAGGTATCTAAAGTAAATCTCATAGAAACAGAAAATACAATACTGGTTGCCAGGGGTAAAGGTGGGGGAAACAGAGTTGTTCAATGGGTATAAAATATTTAATTACATTAGATGAATGTTATACTTACTGCTGCATTTAGAATAGTTGAATTATCTTAGACAGGAATATCTTTGGCTGTTTAGAAGAGGAGTGTAGACAGAAAAAGGAGAACAATACAGTAGATAAAAACCAGAATGTCATTCAAGTTTTTGGCTGGTTGTGGCCCTTTGATTCTAATCTAGAGACACACCTACATAAAGCTAAGCCTCTGACATTGCCTTTTACAGGAGTTAAACTTTATTGAATGGAGATAAACAGAGACTCAGAGTGGTTGAGTCCTGTCTTTATTTATGATTTCTAGAGCCAGAGATTCAATAATTTTTTTTATTTGTCACCACTATTAAAATATAAGTTTATAAGGGCAGGATTTTTTCCCTGTTTTTAAGAAATTACAATGGTATGTGGAACATAGGATTTTAAGAAATTGGTGGTGAATGGATGAATTAACACTTTAGGTAGATACAACTGCTGCTAGTAAAGGGAGTTTGTAGGAGTCATTTTACAGTTTCCACTCTAATGCTCTCAAGATTCAAAACAAATTGTTCCCAAGCCATTTGGGTTCCAAAAAATATATTGCAGATGAAAATTAAATGCCCAGAACATTTGGAAAAGGGACATAAGGCACTCTACTGCAAGTTTTTTTCTATACAATGATATCTCTTCATAGGTTCAACCCAATTTTATGGTCTTGTGAATTTAATAATATCTATCAAAATAATTCTAAGTATTCAGTATCCTAAGACAGAAAAGCAAAAACCCAACACTTAAATTACAGTGCATAGACAATCACACTCACAAGAATAACTTACTTATTTAAAATTATGTCCTATAAAAATATTTCTTGTTTAAGGCAAAAGAGAATTTACTACATGGCTAAATCAATGCTAAAATGTGTTTGTAAAGCCATATTGTAGATAAATGTAATACAGCTAATGAAATTCTATAGCATGAACACTCTCTGCCTTGTAGCAATCTATTATTTAATGTCTGTGAAAACTAAGTGTTCTAATGCACATAGTGCTGTTGATCATTATAGGTTTTTGACATCGTAAAAACAGGTTATATTTACATCATGGAGATATGGAGATAAACAAACACCTAACGTCACCTCTGAAATACAAGCTTGTCTTTTAGAGGTGTTTATTATGAACAGCAAGCTTTTTACAAATCATTAGACTCGGGCTGAAATGGTAATGAATGACTTTTGCTTGAGTTTACAGGGCTGTTAAAATTGTTGACAGCTTTTTTCACTAAAAGTACAATGGCATTCAAGTATGCATTGTCCCTTTTTCTACCTATAAATCCTGTTGTTAACTGTGTATGTATAACAGCAAGGAGCACTTGAAAACTGTCACACCTTATTCCAAATGCTGCACTCCCTAATGCATATACAGGCTGCCCACTGTGATCTTCTTACCCATCCGGGGTTGCCCTTTGTCTCCATCCTCAGAAAAACAACCACCTGTTTTGTTTCTCACCCTCTCAGTCCTATTCATTTCACAAGTTATTGATCGAAGACTTACCATGTCCAAGACAAACACCAGGCACCCAACATTAAAAAATGATAAAATCATGGCCTTTGTTCTTAGGTGTCCACCTAATCACGTTAATATACATATATATTCATAGACATTTTCTTTGTAAAATGGTGAATGGAAAGATGGAGGTGCTTACGTATAAACTGTTGTAATGTTGTGAGTAACATTGCTCTCTGAAGGAGTGAAATTGATATTTAAGGTAAAGCATTGATACCTGGTTATGAATTAACACATTACTCTTCTACCCACATAAAATATAGAGCCCTAAATATTTAAGTTCTTTACACAAAGGAGTGAATAGTTTAAAGAATTATACATGGAAATTAATTTAAGGAATTCATGGAAAGATGATATAATATTTTAAACAAAGGATAAAGAGAGACATTTTCACGTCTATCATATTGTACCATGTAGGTCACTTGCTTATGGGTTTGGAGTAAATGATTACTTATATAAAAGTGTTAATTTAACTTAATATTGAAAGAAATCTCACTTTACAAATAAGAAAATATATGTTAGATGTAATAAGCTAGGGGGCATGGTCTAACATTGGAATACCAAGTTATTATATTACAAAGGAATATCATATCAACCTTAGGAGGATAAAATACTTAACTTGCATAGCAATACAATTTAAATATTTAAAAGTACAAACGACTCCTTTAAATTATAAATTGCCCAAGTTTACAGATGAGCTCAGTAAAGAGTGGGGTTATTTTCTAGAAACATCCTCACAGTCCTCCTGAGATACATAATAACACACACATGAATAGAATGTTGCTGTTATTACATTATAGCTGTATGACTATAATCTATGAAGACTGATTGGCATTGCCAACCTAAAAATACCCCTAATAATATTGCAGATAATGTTTTAGGTATACAGACACTCTTTTTTTAAGATTATCACTTTAAGAAAGTGTCAGTGAGAATAAAACACATGAAAATAGTATATAAATATAAAATATGTATAGAAAGTTTTTGAGTCTGCCTTTAGTTAGCTTCTTCAGATACTTTTGACGACAGTTAAAGCAAGAGGAACATCAGAACTTGGACATAATTATCTTATTTAACTCTTACCATAATCCTTTGACATTGGTATAATTCTCTTGCATCTCACTTGAGGAGCTGAGGCTGAGGAAATTCAAGTATCCCAAATCACAGAACTATTATATTATAGCAAGCAGAAGAATCCAAACTTAGTGACAAATGGGTTGGAAGTCCTGTGGTATCTAAAAAAATATCAAAACAATACAAAACAAAAACAATATCCTTGACTAAAGAAATCATAGAAAAATATCAAGACATTTACAAATTTTAGATCTGTGGCGTTAGACCAGGATTCCACTCAAATTATAACTTCATATTTCACTATATACATAATTTCGAGCATATTTATTTGACCTCTGAACCACAGACTACTGATTTGAAAAAATATACATAATAAAATTGTTTTTCAGTAAGGTCAGATTAAGGTAATATACACTAACCCTCTCTTAAAACCCAATGACCAAGAACACTTACACTGACCCTTGAACAACTGGGTTTGTAGTGCATGGATTCATGTATAGCTAATCCATCCCCCAGCAAAGAAATATAGTCAATCCCTCCCATCCACAGTTTCCTTTCACATAGGCAGATTCAATCAATCCAGGAATAAAAACAGTATTTTTGCATTCCCAATCGCAGATTCTCAGCCACAGATGAAAAACACTCAATTCTCTGTATATTATTTGGTTGAATCCTCCCATATGGGAAGGGCTGCCTACAGAGTCCAAAGTTATTGCAAGTTTTCCACTATCCTGAGGTGGTAGAAGTTGATGCCCTTACCCCTACATTGTTCAAGGGTCAACAGGTTCCTTTTATTTCCTTCACCTTTAGGGAGCCTATCATGTAATAAAGATATAGCCTGTACTCATGTAACTACCGGTAATATTTAGAAGAGTACGTGCATAATGCTGTAAGGAGTTTTAAAATGTTTTAAAACTTGACTCTTCTTAAATATTACCCAGTTTCTACAATAGATCATGCCTTGTGTGGTTAGATATTTATTACTTAGTCTATGTGTTTTAACATTCACAGTTCATTCTATGCCTGCCTCACATGTAGTTAATAATTTCTAAGTTTTCACCCAGTTGAACTTAGGTTTAGCCCAAGTCTTGGATCCCACAACTAGTCAGGTATATACTTATATAGCATTACCTCTCTTCACCTTTGTTTTCTCTTATGTAAAACTAAACTGAATTTTCTGCCAAACCACATAACTAAAAATTTGGGGGAAATAAGTAAATTGATGAAAAATCATTTAGAAAATTAAATAGGCTGATGAATATATATATATATTCATGATTTGTTTTTTATATGATTTGTTTTTTTAGAGAGGAGTTGAGAGACACAGACACAGACACAGACACACACACACACACAGACACACACACACACACACACACACACACACACACACCCCGAGAGCGAGGGGAGGGCCAGAGCAGTCTCCATAGTTGTATGTCATGAGTTGTGACATGGTTTCATTCCATACAGGTGGATGTGGGGCTGCACGGGGCAGGAACCAAATGGGGAAAGAGAGGTCCTCCCACATAGGAGGCTAAAACCTTCACCATAGAGCTGTCCCAGTGGTTACCAGTTGTGCCACAGTTCAGCATATGGTTTCCAGGGCCTGGGACTGGCAATCGAACCCTGGATCTTGCAATTTTGAGGCAAGTACTCAATCGCTGAGCTATCCCAGTATCTCCAATTCATACCTTATATCTGATAGTAAAGTAACCCTTCAATGAACTTTGAGTATCATATATATTTTTAATTGTTAGGTTGCTAAGACAGTTGGCTCCAACTAAATACAGACTTTTGGGGTGCCCATAAAATTTAATAGCAAAGTACTTTCCCTATATTTATATAAAATGTCAGAACTTCAAATATTCAAATAACTTTAAATTTCAGTGAGGAACAATTTCACCACAGGAAGGCAAACCTGCCATATCAAAAGAGATTTTAGCAATATTTAAGGTGAAGTATACTGATGTCCACAGTTACAAGATACATCAAAAATGAAATGGATTAACGAAAGCAAAGAGCGATAAATAGATGTATACATATGTGGAGACCAATTGCAGTAAATTATTAAGGGTAGAATCTCTATACTAGGTAAATGAGTATTCATTCTTTTTTTTTTTTAATTTTGTATACATCAAAATTGTCGTAATTAAATTTTGAGTAAATGGGGGCACTCAGAAGAAAAATTAGTTGTTAGAATGTGTCTATATTTCACATCCAATCATCTTCAATATTTGTTTGTCTCAACACGCATCATCATTTTGGGATCTATTAGTTCCCCAATCACACCTCACCCACCTCGCACCCTCCTCACTTTGTCCGTGGCTTCAGTTTTCTTGGTGTAGTCTTCATTCAGAGCTTTCAGTTGTTTAACTGGCATGTTGACATTGTTTTTGTACTGCCAGATGTGCTGCATAAAACTCTACACCTTCCTCCCAACTTGCTCCAACACTAATATCCATGAAAATTGGATCAGCTATATTAAATCCATACATCCTTGTGAAAAATACCCTATGAGACAAAAAAAAAAGGTGTTTTTGTCATTCTGTAAGGAGTTGATTTTCAAGTCAAAATATATAACTTTAGGAAACATAATGATATAGTGAAACAAAGTACTTTAATAACTATTTACCAAATAGCTGTCTTTCATGAACTATAATATTTCTACACCCTTGTACAGCACTTTCTGGTCATGGGCTCCCAGTAGTTTTAATTTTAGGGTAGAAAAATCACAGAGTCAGTGGGTGATATCTATAATTATTGTTATGGATTGTTTCTATTGCTGTAATTCATACTATGATTAAACATTTATTATGAATCTGCCATATATTGGGTACCTACTCCAAATAATCCAATGTTTTGATATATGCTAGTGATGGATTTTAATTTACTTCTATGTTTAATGTTAATTCTCATTTTTCTATTTAAATAAAACCCTGTTTGGGGCACTATTAGTTTTCTGGTTGTTCTGTAAAATTACAATCAGCAATGTGTGATTAAAAAAAAAAAAAGCTTTGGAATAGGAGCTACAAGACAGAATGTTTAGAAAATAATTAGCCATGTACTTCCATAAATTTTTTGAGCTATACAAATCATTTAACTTCTATTTTCATTGTTTCATTTTTTAAAATTTGTAAATTAAGGAGGCTGACTTGGATGATCCTAAAATTATTTCAGTTCTATTATTTTATCTATTTTCTTATTTCTAAAATCTTTCACTGGGTAAAGCACATATTAGACACATAGAGAAAAACAATCAAAGTGAAATTCTATTTATAAAATGGTTTGCCTGTTTCTTAAATTTGGTAATCATCTATTTTTGTACTTATTTTATTTTTTTTCAAAGTTTTCTGATTATTATGCAGTTAGTGTTACAGATATTATAAAGTTTTTGGAGGAGTTTATTACATGCTAAGACCGGTATTTATTTCTATAAATGTGGATTTTAGTATAAGCTTTATTTTAACAGTGTACCAAAGCAGGGCAATCAAATGCGAATGGTTTCTCTGAGACAACGAAACCCTTCCCATACTGCAAAGAAAGCAAAACGCATGGCACAAGAGACAGAGTACAAATGATTTGTGAAGGCCATTTACGATACTTGGATCCTGTATACCTGTAGGAGACATACGTCTGAACTCTATCATGATCATAACATTAACTTGTCATGATGGCTTATATTGGAAATAACGTATTTGCAAAATATTTAACATAGAGGGGTGTTCCATAAAAGAAAAAATTACAAGTCAACTCAAATGTGGAAAATGCGTTAAATTTAGGTAGCGGTGCTCAATTGCAACAGAATATTAATCAATTGAAGCAAAAATTGGAGATAAAGTTTGCTTGACAAAGGATTATATCAAAAGCCTTCAGTTGGGCTGAAGCGTATTATGAGTTAAATTGGGAAGTCAAGCTACCTGAACTCATTTTTTCCTTTAAAAAAGTTACTTAAACCCTAAATAAATAATCCCAAATTCCTTTATTTTACTCATTAAGCATTCTTATATTTTAAAACGGATGTGATCACTGATGGATTTCACATAGTATACTAAGTGAACGCGAGGGTGGTTTTTATACTGACCAGTCATTTTTTTTCCTTAACATCTTAAGACTCACTATACTTAAAGCTTCTTGATTTTTTTTCCCTCAAATATATCATATTGTAATGCATTTGATGAAGTAATATCAGTCCTTTCTCAGTACCAGAGCATAAAACACTCATTACCATGTTTGTTCTTCAATAATCATTTGATCTATTTTCTATGGCACATTATGTCGTAGTGTATTTGTCTCCTCAGGTCTCTGGTCACCCTCTCACCCTCTTTTACTTTGAATTCATTAAACTGTGTATGATATCCTTCTGTATACCTCGGGAATAATTTATTTTTAATAATGTACAGTGAGCACTCAATACAGACTCTTTAAAGCATTATAATTAAGATAACAAAAGTTGGCATTCATTATTAATTTACTAATCATAATGGCAATATTTTACAGCTAGTGATAAGGAAAAATTAAGTAGACTACAAAATAACATGCTGATATTAGAAAAACATTAGAATCCCTACAGCCTAGTTTTCTTACTTTACAGGTGAGGACAAAAATCTTGTATGATTTGAGAAAAGAATTCCTAGAGTGTTAGTTTCCTAGGGCTGCCATAATGAAATACTATAGACTGGGTGGCTTAAACAACAGAATTTCATTTTGCCACACTCTGTAGACTAGAAATTTGAAATCAAGGTGTTGACAGAATTGGTCTTTTCTGAGGACTGTCTTTTTCGTGGGTAGATGGCTGTTTTCTCCCTGTGTCTTCACATGGTCTTTCCCCTGGTCATGTATATGTTTTAAGCTTTTCTTCTTATAAGGACACCTGTCATATAACTCATATTGGATTAAAGCCCAACCCACACAACCGTAGCTTACTTTGCCCCTTTTGAAGACACTATCTCCAAAAGCAGTCACATTGTGGGGGGTTAAGACTTGAACACATGAATTTTAGATGAATGCAATTCAGCCTATAACTTCTAATTAGCAGATAGTTTCCACTGGAATAAAATGCATTGTATTTGAATTATATAAAAACTTATAACTTATTAAATATTGACACCAAATTTTATAAGTAGAATTTCAGAAAATCAAAACAGAATGCAAGCAATGCACTATCTACAACAAATGTGACTTCTAATATCAAGTTTGGAGAACATAGAGAATACAGATCCATAGAGGTATCAGAACTGAGAAGAAAATGTTGAAATAAAAATAATAAGGGTAGTTGACCTTTTCAGATGTTAAAATATGATATAAATAAATCACAGTTTAAAAGTTTGACATTATCACAAAAATAAAAATATATTAATCAATGGAAGATAAATAATCCCCAAATAGAGAAAACTACAATGTATTTGCATTAAATATGTATTAACTATTACATTTCACCCATGGGAGAAAATGTGGGCACCTCAACAAATTCTAGCACAAATGGCATGTATTTAGAAAAATATAAATGTCAGACGCCTTGCTTCACAGCCTGAATAAAATTAAATTCATTTGTACTGAGTAAATAAAAACATCTACAAAGAGAAATCACAAAGTTAAAAAGTAACTGTCCAAATGGCTTCCAGGGTTATGAACTTATGACAAGTTAAAGGCCTATAGAAGACCTCTGGAGTCTTTTTTTTTCCAGCAACAAAATACGTATGTGCTTGCCAACAACTGTAGATCACCCAATGGATTGTGCAAAAAAGTTTTTATCCTTCCATTTGAATGACTATTTAGAATATTAAAGGAAGTGCCCACTTATTATGTATAGCAAACGATATTACAATTACTTAGTACTCCTCTGGCAATTAATCTATTTATCTTTCTAATTGCCACTAAAAGGACATAGTTTAAATATTTGCCCAACCTTATTGTATTTTGATAAAAATCAGAGTCTGAGTTTAACTGGAGATATCAGGGTTAATTATTTGGCTACCAAGGTAAATTTTCTTGAAAAAGAGTGCAGTTTCTGTGGTTGGATAGAAAGGACTTTCCTTTTTGCTGGACAAGTACCAACTTTATGTCAATGTAGAATGGCCAGAATGTGCCTTGTGTTCCAAATGGCTGTCTGCCAATTTGAAAGGTTTCTGGGGAAAAAAAGGAGCTACTGCACTTTTTTTTTTTTTAATCACAGTGAATTGTATGGTAAGTGGACCAGCCTATGTAGAAAAACATACACACACACACACTTTGCCATATAAATTTTGTCTCCTTGACATGGATACAAATAAGGTGTCGTTTCCTTTTTTGTCCATTTGTTTTTTGATTTTCATTTTTTTTAACCTTTTGTCTTATCTGTGTGCTCTAATTCTGTGCTTGTGGGGGGAAAAAATAATTCTGGCTAGAAGACTAGCTCCAGCTTAAGAATAGCAGGCCAATAAATAGTGGCACAAAAGGCATTCAGCAGTATTCCCATTTGCAGTTAGGTAATGAAAGAGCAGAAAGTGTTCGGATCAGAGGTATGGATGTACAAAAGGCAGCTGAGATGAAGATAGAATGAAAAATATAAAGCATCAATCAACACAAATTCCTTTTCAGGGTAAAAACAGTATAGGACAGTGCTTCAAGAGCTGACTTTGATGTCAAACAGAAAGAAGTTAAAACCCCATCAGCCCATCATTCCTAGTTCTGTGACATGGAACAAGTTGATCTTGGAAACCTCCATTTCTTCATTGGTAAATGAAATTAATCATAGGTGTTCATGTTCTGAAATAGTTGATAGCATAAGACATATAAATTGCTGAGTCCAGTGTATGGATATATTAGACATTAAAACACATATCAGTTGTTATTTTCACTATGCTTTTAATAATTATTGTTACTATTAAAAGTACACTCATAGGGATGAACACCATTAGTCATTAATTAAAATTCTTACTACACTTTTAAAATCTTTTTACCAGAGGATATTTAAACACACTGAAGAACCTCCATATAATAAAATAGCTATTGTTGTCTAAGAATAAATTAATCATGAAGTATCATTTACCTGAATTACCAAACAACTCTAAAAATGTATTATTCGCACAAGTTTTTTTTCCTTTCATACAGAAATATTGCAATATCAGATGTGTTATAGTCATTACAAGTTCTCATTCCACTGTGACAGCACTGAAGTGCTAGTTAAAGTAATTACAAATTAAAGTTTGTTTTTCTTAAAACTTTTTTTATTTAGAAAATATATTGAAGAGAGATCTTTGTACATAAGAATGCCCAAGCAAAGACAACAAATAAAGTTTTGTAACATTATAGAGGAATAGCACAACAAAGATATAAACACCCTTCCATACACACATATACACACACACTTCACATACACACAGATACACAAACTCTAGTATACAAACTGTAATTTTTAGTATTTCTTTATGGATTCTCATTTGTGTACATCAAAAGATGAATCAAAAAATAACAAAGCAAAAGAAGCTCAATATTCTTTTCCCAGAAATCAGTAAAAACATGTGTGTATCTAAAAATCAAATTCTATAGCTACATGCTATTCTGATAGATCAGTCCTCCATATTAAAATATTGGAATTTCTTGGTACTGATATATTGTGATAATAAATGCTAATTATGTTGAGCACTATTAGGATCTGAAAATATAAAATATCATGATGTATCCATTTGACACATGTTCATGTGTCTCCAACAAAACCTGTCTTTTGACTTGTCCTGTTGTAACGTGCCAGAATTCCATGGACTTTGTTTCTGCCTTTTTCTATGATCTTGGTCCTTAACACTTTGTTTGATATCTGAATTTCTGCTTGTTATCTGCTTTCCAGGACTCTGATTTGATGTGCTTACTTTTCCCCAATGTGGAAAATCTTTAAATCAATAAAGCTCACTGGTATCTAGCATAATGCTGAAATAAAATCTTCTGTATAATAGTCAACTACCTCCCTAATAAATTCTCTGCTTTATTCAGTTCCTAAATTCTACAGCTCTTTTGTCTTTGATGCTTACAGAGATCAACTCTGTTATCTGCTACCAATATACCTTTATCTTCCCTTATTCACTGCTGCCTTAATTTCTACAAATTTCTGTTTTCACATATTTATGTGACCACATGTCACTTAATTCTAGGATTGTGAATTTCTGTTTTAATGTTCTAGATACCACTACATGTTGAAGTTACTCTCATCATGTAAAATTCTTTCCGAACTCTGTATTCCTGTCTAACTACTATCTATTCTCTCTCCTTTCTACATCATCCACATTTTCAACAAGGTAGACTATACTTTTTCATCCCTAGGGAAACCATATGCCCTGGGTTGGGTAAGGTGGTTCTGATTACATCTATTTACTTGATTAAGTTGTTGGTAGCTCTTTCTGTCACTTTCAAAGTGCTCTGAGTTAGATGGTAAAATTTATTCTCACCCTAATCATTTAATGCACTCCATAAACCACTATAGCTAGGGTTTTGCCCTCAGAAGCATATGAAACTTCGATCACTAAACTCAGCAAAGATTCAAATTTGTCAAGGAAAAAAAAATTCCTGTCTTTATCTTACCAGATTATCTTCTTTTGGCACTCTTTACCATTCCCTGCTTCATAAACCTCTCATCTCTTACAACTGGTGATTTCACATTATCCTCATTCCTCTATCACTCAGTCTATTTTTTCTAGTTCCTTCTTGATCATGTTACTTCTTCTCCTGGTTACTTAAGTATTAATATTGTTCAATATTCTTTCTATCATCCCAATGTCCTTGTGTATATTTTCCTAAGATGATTCCGTAACATCTCTCATTGCAACTAGAATCAATATGCAGATGATTCCCATATTAATAACTCAAACATGCTTCCCTGCTCCAACAAATTTTATAGAACTACTTCACATATCTGTCCAAGTCCCTTGAGTGATAATATTGTGCTAGGCTATTAATACAGTTTTACCATGAGTCTTCCTTTATTCATATTTGACCTATTAAAATTTGTCTTCTAACTAAAATGAAAATATATCATTCTTGCTTAAAACGTGTCAGTATTTTTTAACTTATTTTTGAAATCTAAACTCTTATAATGGCAAGTGAGATTCTTTATTACAGGACCCTTGCCTACTTTTTCAACCTTCTCTTATCTTCCCATATGCCTTACTTTAAATTTTATCTGCTAACACAGAGAAAAGCTTATATTTCACCATACACTCCAAGTTGTTTCTGAACTCCATGATTTTATTCTTGTTTTTCTTACTTCCCAGAGAGTTAGTCTAACATTTATTCCTAAATACTAAGCCCAAACCTGACATATTCAATAGCCATCCTGAGCACTTTAGGGTAAACTGAATGTCTTTTTAATTCATTCCCCATCCTACCCAACCTCTCAAGTATAATCCCCTCCATGTCCTTGCCCAAAATATATTGTATATGAACGTTCGTTAGCAGGCTCACTATACTGTTTCTATGTCCATTGCTTCAATGGATAAATGAGAGTTCTTCCAGGGACGTACCACATATCCTGTTTTAATTTAATTTCTTTTTTCTGAGTGCCATCACATCTCCTGTTTTCTTTCTTTTTTTTTTCTTTCTTTGTTTTTTGTTGTTGTTGTTTTGTTTAGCACCATAGGATCTACTATCATTATGACTAGAATCAGTGTTCTATTTTGTACTAACATACACTATAGTGTCTGCAGCTGCAGCAGAAGCACTTGCAAAAATAAAATCTGTATTTCTTTCTTGAGAATTATGAGAAAATAAAGAATTTATATTATTGAATAAATCCTTGCAAATCAAATAATATATTTGTTTCAGGTACCTCCAATTATATTTCAAGAACTTTGGAGAGTTGTTTTGTTGAAAACTATTAATAGTAACAATGCGTCATTTCCAATCACAAAGATCTGACCCAATGATTGGATCAGCTATGAGCTTAGGATTTTATAAAGTGATAACAGATTTACATAAAGGTAAACCAATAAAAAGGTAACATCTCTTGACTTAATGTAGACAGAATTTAAATTTGGGTCATAACTACAATAAATTTTTTGGTGGAGAGACTTCATATTTTTCATAATAAGACTTTCTACGAAATATCTTATTATGGTTCAAATGTTTTATACTGCAAGAGCAAATATCAGAATTTTTTAAAGATAATACTTTGGGTGAGGAATTTGGAGTCTGTATAAGTAGAATGAAGTAATATATAAAAATGATTATGGCAACTTTTATTCTCTAGAGAGGAAAATGTCCTCAATTTATCAAATATACTTCTTATTGGTTGCAATTAGCCATTTTTCTACCAGTGTTTGAAAGCAGTTTTCCTTATTGTTTCTCTTAAATTTGAATCTTGTAAGAATAAAATCCACCATATATGTAAACTCTAGTATTTATATACAGGTACAAAATGTAAACTAATTCAATGTTCAGCAGGTACTTTTGTGAGGGTATCTAAATTCATACAGGAATTTTATTTATTTTAGTAGCAAATTCATCATTTTTCATGTTAGAAATAAGTTAAGAGTGACATGGTTCATGTTACTATTTATTATTTTCTATTACAGGAATCTGAAGATTGCCTTATATTAACACACTGCTACATGTACACATTTTCTTGCATTGTTTTGATTAATTAATACAACTTTTAGCAAATTAATACTTCACTGTTTTAATGAACCACAACATATGTATTAACTTTTTGATTTTTTTAAGAGAGATTGAAGCAGGAAAGTGGTAATCCAGAATAAAATGACCTAATAAAAATGTGTGTGTGTGTGTATATATATATTTAGCAATGTGTACATGACTGAGTGGCATTAGATAAGAAGCTGTGGGTATTTAATCTCCTCATGCAACTTACAGATGCTGAGTGTTAGATAAACAACAACAAGCAAGGCTGAGCACTGGGACAATTCTATTACCTTTGGGATTGTTTTACTGTGATTGGCCAAATATTTTCACCTAAAAAAGGACTGAAACATGAAAAAGGAGTGATATTAGTAGTTGTTCATTAGAATGCACTTCATTCTACTCACTTTAAGGAGTAGATGATTTAGGGAATAGACCGTTTCAACTTTCAGGATTAAATATCATATCCAATTCCACAGAAATTTTTAGTTGTTCAGATCATAAACTTGGAGGCATTCCAGACTCTTCTCTTACAATAACTTATCTACTTTAAAAATCCAATTTATAAACAAATTATTTCACATCCCCTCCACTACTACCACTCAAGCCCAAGCCAGCAAAGTCTCTAGCTTTTGTTCCTATACCTTCTATACTGGCCACCACCTCTACCCTTGCTCCTCCTTCTACTGCCTTTTTCCAACACAGCTGTCAAAGTAATCCTTTTAACTCATAGATCAGATCATGACCCTTCTGTGCTCAAACGCTTTCTTCTTACTCTGAGTAAACGGGGACATACAAATTCCTTACAATTCCCTACAAGGCCCGTATCAGTTTTCTATTGTTGTGTAATATTCAGGAGGCTTAAAATCACACACATTTATTATCTGACAATTGCATGGGTCAGGTTTATGTACACCAGCTTGTCTGGGTTCCCTGTGAATCGATCTCATCAGGCTGTAGTCTGGGGCTGACCAGGGCTATCTTCTCATCAGTGCTTTGACTATGGAAAGATGTGCTTACTAGCTCCCTCTGGGTTCTTGACAGGGTTTACCTCTGATTTGTAGGTAGTGTTAGGATTGAAGTCATTGTTTCTTTCTAGTTTGTCAGAAGAAGGTCACTCTGTATTCCTAGAGGTCACCTGGTATTCCTTGTCATGAAACCTTCTCCATAAGCCCTCTGAAAACTTGGCAGTTTATTTCTTTAAAGGAAACAATGGAGAAGAATCTCCAGTGTGTTTTTTATTTTACATAGACCTAAAATCACACTGTACTCATGGGTATGACATCCCATCATCTTCACTATTTCTATAGTGGGAAGCAAGTGTCAGGTCCTGCCCACACTCTAGGAGAAGTATTTACACAGGATGTGCATATGGAGGCCACCATGGTGTCTGTCCTCAAGGCCCTACATGCTTTCTCCACCAATGGCTGCTCTAACTTTATCCTCTACCACTCTTGCTCTTGCTTCAGACAGTTTGGCCTCCTTGCTGTTCCTTAACTCACAAAACAAACGGCTGCTTCAGCACCTTCATGTTTACACATCTCTCTGGTGGAAAAGCTCTTTCTGAGGAAAGAAATCCACAGGTCAGGCACCTATTCTACCTTTATATCTGTCCTCAAATGGAAATTTATCAGGGAAGGCAGCCACGACCACCCTATAAAATGCAGCTGCCACCACCCTCCTCACTACATCCCTGCAATATATTGCTCCATAGAATATGTTACCACTTACATCGTATCTACTTTTAATTTGTTCCCTGTCTTCTCCCACATCATTATGAGAGTACACAGTTTTCAATGTACCAGTCAATTGTTAGCACCAGAAATAGAGCCTGCTGTGTATTTATCAAGGATGATTTCAATAAATATGTGTAGGGTAAGCCAGGATGGCTCAGTGGGTTAAGCGTTCACCTTGCAGCGCCGGGGACTGAGGAATCGAATCCCGGCCCTGGCCCGTGCAGACCCATATGCTGAACTGGGGTTGCTGAACTGGGGAGCGCCCCCAGTTCAGTTCTCTCTCTGTCTCTGTCTCTGTATCTCTCTCTCTCGCAATCAAAATAAATAAATAAATAAATAAATAAATATGTGTACAGTGGATTAATTGATTAGTCTGCTTTCTGAACAGGAACTAATTTGGATCAAAACAAAGATGTCATTTCTGAGAGAAAATGGGATTTCAACAAATAGTCTATATACAATAGGGAAAAATATCTTACTTTTGGTTATATGATATTTGTCTTCATTGTGTGTGAATTTCATTGATGCATATTAACTTTAGTATCTATAAGGAGACTTACTCATGGTGCATAGAATTTGGTAGTAAGACCCTTGCTGGAAGGAAGGCAGGAAAGTTACGGATGTTCATGGAGATCTAGTCACAAAACTTTGCAGGAAGCCTTCCACAAGACAGGGTTTAATAAATCTTCACTGAAATGAATAGGTCCTAATCTAGCCTGTTATTTGCAGCTTTGCTGTCTGTGGTCTTCAGAGAGCTGAACATGATACAAAGTGATCACAAGAAACTGTAAACTATTTCTACTTTTTATCACATTGATTATTAAATAATTATTAATATAGACAACTGCTTCAAAAGTGTTGCTTATATTATTAAAAGTGTTGTTATACTTTTGTCCATTAACTTGAACAATTCAAGTGCAGACTGTCAGTCTTGCAGACTTAGATTTATAGCTGTGTGTTTCATTTTCATGAAAATCCCAGAGTTCCTGAGAAAACACTATCAAGTATACATATGCAAATATGCACACAGAAACAAAATAAGAGTTAGGGTTCCAAGAGGTATGACTATTATGCTAATGTGATAAACATCATTCAATGTTTGCTTTGGCAATAATAAAGAAGCCTGAAAGACTTAATTGGGATCAAAGTTATAAATACAGAGCAGATTCAATCAATGTATAAATGCATGATGGGTCAAGATATTAGACTATGCTCCCAAAGTATATTTCCTGGAGAAAATGAAGATCTGTATCCATATTAAAATTACCCACACAAAGGGAAATAATAAAACTACACATGATTGTGAATTTGATTTAATTATAGGTTATATTGGAGCTAACTTTCCATATAAAGAAACAGGATGAGTGTTACATTTTTCTTAAGATTATCAAGGAAGGGAGAAAAGCAATTAACATTACCATAATTACAGAACAATCTTCTGATAATAAGGTTACTATAAGTAATCAACAATACCCCTGATGATCTATTTAATTTAGTGTACATTTCAAAAATTGGCTTTCACAAGATACAATCCAATATACCATTAAAATCTGTTCTGTGTGAAAAAATAAAACTTCTAAACTTAATATTTAAGAGTCTTTACTTTGGGAAAAGGCACTGTTATATGCTATGGAGATATTTTTAATTGCTTCAAGATTCTGAAGGAAGATTTGGCAGTACGTATCCAAATCTTTTATGTACATATCTCTACCCCAACAATTTCACTGCTATAAATAGTTTTTCACAATATCAATGAAAAACAAAAAAATGCAATATATTGCATATTGTTTTTCTTACAGCATTGATTGTAAGAGAAAAAAGTTAAAATCAACCTAAATGACACCAATTTGGAGATTTAAATAAAGGATGATACATACAAACTATGAAATATTATGCAATATTTCTAGGAATAAGGTAAAACTCAATGTGGTGATATGGAGCTATCTTATTATGTAGTCAAAACAAAGCATGTTGCAAGACATTTCTGTATAATATAATCATACTTGTATATATCTAAATGTATGTACATAAATATTATAAGATTTGTGTATATTATATAAGTCTTTAAAAGTTTGTACATATATACATACTTAGAACTAGATGGGACACTACATAGCCTGTGAAATATTAACTTCTTTTATTCAAATACCACTTTTGTAACTTAAGAAAATTTTCTTAATCTGTCTATGACTCAGATCTCCATATGTAATATAAAATACAAAATTTACTATAATATACAACTAAAACAACAATATTTACCTCAGCGGTTATTTTGAAGATTAAGTAAATTAGTGTATGTATACTTTTAGAACATTACTTGTAACATTATAAGCATGTAATAGAAACCAATCATTACCATCACCGTCATTGACTACCATTATTTTTATTTTGACATTTGTGTATAATACTGGTTTAACACTTAAAATATCAAATAGTAAACATATTTTAAGACACAATATAAACCTGCAAATTAAGTTATTCTTGAAATGCATGTTGTATTATTTGTATATTACTTTGCTATGCCTACCTTAACCAATAAATACCACAGACAGGGTCACATAAACTACAGAAAAGTATTTTTTCACAATTCTGTAGGCTAAAAGTCTGAAATCAAGTTGTTAACAGGGTCAATTACTTCTAAGAGCCGTGAGAGAAGGATCTGTTCCAGGCTTCTCTCCTTAGCTTGAAGATGAACATCTCCCTATGTCTTTACGTCATTTCTCTTTTGTAGGTATCTGGGTTTAAATCTCCTCTTCTTATGAGGACATTGACCGTATTTGATAAAGGCCCACACTACTAAATTTATTATACTTTAATTATCACTGTAAAGACTCTATCTCCAAAAACATCACATTCTGAAGTGAGGTTAATAGTTTAACATACGAATTTTGGTTGGTAGGGTGTAAGAGGGGACAAAATTAAGCTCCTAAAACTATGCTAAATGCTAAACTCTCTTGTTTCTCAGTCTCTTAGATTCAGATTGGAATCCACACAATCAGCTGTGTGGCTCTCATTCCTTGGAATTACAACACTGGCTTCCCTGCCTCCCCAGTCTGTACACTGCCAATTATGGAACCTCTCAGCTTTTGTAATCACACTAGCTAATTTAGAATAGTAAATCTCTTCCTTTATCTCTTTTCCTCTGTCTCTCTCTGTTTCTTTATATGTGTATATATATACTATATATATCTTGTTGATTCTGTTTATCTGGAAAACCCTAATACCTCCATATATATAATTTCTTTCCCTTTTATAATTTATGTGAAAGAGTTGTTTATATAGTCTACATACAAGTCCTGTGTTAGAAATACATATCAAAAATATTTGCTCAGTTTGTGGTTTGTGTTATTTTTTAAATGGTGACTTATAATGAGTTTGTCACTTTGATGGAGTATAGTATATACAGTTTTAAATTTTATCGTTAGAATTTTATGTGCCTCCTTGGAGTTTAGCTTGCCCAAAGCAGTGAAGACATTTTTATGATTTACTGTAAAAGCTTTATATCTAAAAACAATTTTTGTACGTGGTGTATAATAGGGATTGAAATACATATTTTTTGCACTGATATCCAGTGATTTTTGTTGAAAAGTCTTTCTCGTCACCTTTTAAATTGTCCCACTTCGATGTTGTTATATTTCTTAGGTATTTGCTGTCCCGTTGGTAGTATTGCTTTTGCTAATGCTTTACTGTGCTTCCAATTACTAACACTCTAAGTCATGACATCACATAAAGTAAGTCTTCCAATTTTTCTCTCTTTCAAAATTATTCTTGTTATTTTGAAGCTATTGCAATTTTACCTGTTATAATTACTCAGATTTTGTCTGTATTGTATTAAGTTTTGTCTGTACTATATATCAATTTATGAAAAACCATACTGCACTCATAATCTTGTAAAAATGATGGAATGGTTCATACAAAATGAAGAAAAGATATAATCAAACGTTGTTGACCTTGTGTTTCACTCCTCTTACAATATTAAAAAAGAAGCCAAAAGCAAAAATATGAACATGTGTTGCTTCAAATATATGAGATGCAGTTTATTCACTCATCAAATGGTATACTTTTATACTAATTATAATTTAAGGATTTAAAGGCTTCAATAAAAATCATTTCTATAAATATTTTCACTTCTATAGTGAAGAATGGAGAAGAGAAGAACGGGCTGAAGGAGACAGGGTCGGAGTAGGGAAACAAGGAAGCATTTTTCAAAACTATAAAACAAGTCACAGAAGAAGAATAAGAAGGAGGAGGAGGATAGAGAATAAATTCTTGAGTAAGGGCCTAAAAATCTGTGTTTTAATTGGCCCTCATATGGTTCTGATATATGTTAAAATTTGAAAACCACTGATAAAAATTAAAGAGAAAACCAAACAACTATGTTGGCAAATTTAGAAGATTTTCCCAACTTTGACAAAAAAGTAATGATTGCCTGAAGAAAACTACAACTGAAAAGAATAGAAATGACATATTTGAGGTTATTTTTATGTTCAAAATCCCTGCTTTTTAAATGATATAACAATAAGAAGGAATTTCAATATATGAGGGCTATGTAGAAAAAGAAATTCAGCCATAGTCAATATAACAAGAACAACTACATGGCTGGATAATTTCTGGACAGCCCTCATATATATTTATTTATTAACTCCTTGACATACGAACAAAATAAAATTCTAATTTTTTTAACTTAACATTTGTGGGTGCAATATCCAGTATTGAATTCATATAACTTGAAAATTTGATTCCAAATCTGGCATGATTGGTAGCTATAAATTGCATGGTATCCCAGTCATCCTTTGAATTTTATAAGTGACTCATCTAGGGAGATATCTTTATCTGGAGTGTATAACTGTTCAAACATTGTTCAAATACTCAACTATACATCATACTTTTCATACTTTGTCTTCTTTACATACAGTTTCATTACTCACAAAGTGAAGAAAATGTGATATAGGCAAGAAACATTTATAAGCCATAGTTTTGAAAATAGTGGTGTCTCTAATACTGCTCCTTTTGAAGAGTATATACCTATTTTAGATTTTTGTACTTGTGACACTATGATACATAATGAAAGGTATGCTTTCAATTCATCACTTGTTACTGGAAACTACTTCACATCCTTTTTCGAGTTCTGGTTCTTTATCTTTTGACTTGTGTATCTACTTGTTTCTATGGTTATCATTTCAAAAAAATCATCACTTAGCACTTGTTTCAAAACACAAAGAGACATAGAATTTGCTCCTATTCTTCAAAAAACTAAAGCATTTATACCAGAAATTTGAGTAGATGGTTTTATATTTGTATTATTTTCTTTTTGTTCACAATTCCATTCTTCATCTCATGAATCAGAATCATCAGTTTGATATAGATATAGGTCTTACAAGTTTACAAACATTATGTTGTATAGGTCTACCTTAACTTGAATTTGAATGTTCTGTTGAATAGCCAGCCATATGAATTTATTGAATATCAGTCTCACTATTTTCCAATGAATAGCCCATTTGGCTTTCAGTGTTACTTTCATACGAATTCAAAACAGACATCTTAAAGGGATTATTTCTAAAGTTCACACTTGAACACTGACTATATATAATTATTTATTGATAATATTTTCATTATATATATAATCAAAGCAAATTAAATTTGTGCGTGTCTCAGAGACATCAATATTTACAATGGCTTAAGAGAGCATGACCTATCCAAGATGACTTTGTATGTCAAGGGGTTAAAGAAAAAATGTATTTCTAATAAATGATCACAAAACCAAGAAGAGATATAAGAATGGTCAAACATTTATTAACTGCATGCTAGTACCAGATGTCCACTTGCATTCTCCCTTTTAATTTTTACAATACTCTAGTTAATAGATGAGGACAGTGATAACCTGCTTACCCAACATTATGGTGCCTCCGTGTCCATGAAATTTTACACCATCATCTAAATTTCAACTGTATTTATAATAAAGAGTACCGTAGCTTATTTTTGGAAATTAATATATAAGAATGCCTTTCCAGATACTGTGATATAAACGTAAAGGTGGTCATTATCAAAATTTAAGTGAAAACCCACATCAAAGCATTTGAAATAGCCCAAATTTGTCTATCAGTGTTTAGTCATTAACTCCACTCTGGAGCAGGATGATACAGATCATTTATTTAATCACATAACAATGCAACCCCTATATTTATCACATTTAATTGTTTTAGACTCCATCTCTAGTATTTTGGTGGGACTGCTGTACTTAAAATTTACTTGTAAGCAAGTGATAAAAACTCAATGTAAATTAATTAAAGCGAAAAGACAATCTACTAAAGACTGAACAAACTCAGAGTAGAAAAAGCTGTGTCTTAATCCTGTTCTCCCAAAGGCAGGCCCGGAGCCAGGGATTTGAATACAAATAATTTATGAAAAGAAAACAAAGGAGAAACCAACTAGGAGGTAGGAGAAGGAGAACATGGCAACAGTTCATCAAAAGTGTGATTTCAAGTGCAGCCCAGGCTGAGACTTCAATGGAAATCACTCAGACTCCATTCTGGGAGCTCTGAAGTGTAAATTCTACCTCAGAGTTTCTTTCCTATCTATGCAAAGAATTAAACTTGTGTATTCCCACATCACTCAGGCATTGACTACCGAGGTCTCATGTGATTTCACTGTGTTCTCCATAAGCCATCCAAATGGTCTGGAGGCTCCAGAAGCCAAAGACAATTCTTTGAAAAACGTTGCAAGTGTGAGCAATTATCAGCCACGCATAAGACACTAAGGGCTGAGCACCCAGAATTGGTAATAATATGATCTGAGGGGATCTCAGTGAGAGACAATAGTGTTTGCTAAAGAGACACATGCAGCTGAGCCTCAAAACAACTGGGACTTGCTTAATGAATGTTTTGAGATCTCCAATGTTTACTCTGTGTGCCAGATTCCTATTCTTCACATATACAATACCTTTTTCTACAACATGGTGAACATTACTCCTATGTTTTATATACTGCAGGTTCAGTTGGTAGAGAAAGGAAAACTCTCAATCTCAAGATCAGACATCCAAGCGAAGGGTACATTGACCTTATTTTTCAACTACTAATCTTTGACTCACCTTGTTCAATGGAAGATCAAGGGCTGAGGTGGTATGTAAGACTATTCCAACTTCCTCCGGGGTGATTAGAGTACGTAAGAACACAGAGATAGTTCCCAGAAGAAAGGGTCGATTCTGAGCAGTTGGTCCCATGGTTCTAAACTCCACCACCAAGTATAAAATGTACCGACTTGATATGTAGAATGAGACCTCTCCTACAGAGCACCTTTTAGATACCTAAATTAAGAAAATACAATTGAAAGTAACAATAAAGACTTAATTTAAGAATAGTGCTGTAAGTGTAAATAGAAGAAAAACAAAGTAAAAATATGAATCTGTATAATGCTACAGGGCAAAGAGGATAATTAAAAACTTTATTATTTCATATCACACACACACACACACACATAAAGTGCCAAAAAATGTATATATTTTTTAAATAAAAAAAAATTTTATTAAAATTTTAATAATATATGCCAATAACAGAAGATGAATACAAGTCACATTTGACTTCTTCAATTATAAGAGGTGCTCAAAGTGGTTCCATCAGCATCCAGACACTTTGGATTACAGCAAACTACTACTTGAGCAACGTTGACCAAAGTGTTCACTTGTATTGCTGAACATGCTATATCAACTTAAAGTGTGTCTCAAACATCATGAATGTATACAATTGTTAGGTGTGTTGGAGGTTCTGTTGCATACTCATGCCTGCATTGTTATATTTCCACAACATTCTCAAATTTCAAATACTACTTCAAAATGGTCTTGTGCTCCTCCAACAACATTGCTTCTGCCATTTTCTTTGACTGTCCTGTCTGTCACATGGTGACTGTAGCATTCATTTGATTAATGCCATCTTTTGAGCCAATGTCACATTATACATTGCTACTGTAATTCAATTCAACTTCAAAAATTAATACATAGATAACATCTCTGAAAAGGTGTATACACTTTTTGGTATCTGTGGTGTGTGTGTGTGTGTGCGCGTATGTATACACACACACACACACACATATATATATATAATTGTGTGTGTATATTTATATATGTCTTATACATATTAATAATTTTTAAAATTTCCCCTTAATTATGAAATATTCTACTTTCTGGCACATAAAATAGCTTGTTAAATATTGATACATGCCTATTTGCTTGCTTAATTATCAAGACATTTTTAAAAGGCTCATTTTTGCTTCTCTCAGTAGAAGGCAATGATTCAAATTGCTTTTACTATAAGAGAGTAATGAAATTTTATTTCCACTCCAATGAAAATAACCACTGTCTTTCAAAGGCATATATATATTTTGTAATTGTAAGAATACTGTCACATTTTTCTGTGATGACTTAAATTCTACTTGTAAAGTTTTAATATTCATAAAATTTGAAAGATAGAACTCTTTGAAACTAACCTTCAGCTCATACAATTCTAGGCAAAATTCATCACATAAACCATGCCTAGAGAGTGACTGACAATTCAAATTGCCTTTCATAAATTAGATCAGTTGCAAAATAGGAGTGAAATCAGAAATATATTTTGCAAAATGAAGAATGATTTCATTATCATGTTCTTCCCTATGGCACTTCCCGAAAGAAAATCAAGCATCTCAGCACTTTAATATGAACCATTACAAATACTAAATGACACACAATAGCTAGTACACTATTCTATGTGAATATTATTTGCAAGGAATTAATAATATGTCACCTATAGTATACAGTGGGTTAAACAGAAGGAGGTAATTTTCTATGGATAAAAAAACTACCTAAATGCATGGTTTTCTGTGTTTCAGAAGTGTAGTCAAGTGGCCAAATCTGCTTATGATTATGCTTCTTATAATTTGATTTATGTAGCAAGTTTCCTCTTATGATATTGTTATGCTTCAGTGTTTACAAACTGTACCTGTAAATACTTCTTATTAGAAATAGCCTCAGAGGGGAAGCCAGGATGGCTCAGTGGGTTAGGCGCTCACTTTGCAGCCCCGGGGACCAAGGATCAAGTCCCGGCCCCGGCCCGTGCCGACCCATATGCTGAACTGGGGAGTGCCCCCAGTTCAGTTCTCACTGGGGCAAGACCCCGGCCCAGTTCCTGCCCTGTGCAGCCCCGCGCCCACCTGTGGAGTGAAACTATGTGGAAAAACTGATTATGTGCAACTATGGAAACTGTTCCGGGCCCTCCCCCTTCTCTCTGTCTCTGACTCTGTAGCTATCTCTCTCTCTTTCAAAAAAACAATAAATAATTTAAAAAATCTTAAAAAAAAAAAAGAAATAGTTTCAGAACCACAAACATGTCTTATTCATTGTAACTAAAATTCAGAAAAACCAATGACTTGAATCTGGATTTCTGTAAAAAGATCCAATGAACAACCAATTGATTTTCTTCTTCAATAAATTTTATGTTTTAGAACTGTTTTAGATACACAGAAAATTACAAAGGTACTACCGAGTTTCCATGTATCCCATAGCTTGCTTTTCCTATTAGAATTATTACCTAAGTTTCTCCAAGTTATAGTCTTTTCTCAGATATCAAACTTTCCATGCTAAGGGTTACCAGTCTAGGTTTTTCTCAATCTTATCCTGGTTTTTCCCTCAGATACCCACCTCTTACCAGTACCTTTGTGGTTGTGGATTGTTCTTCTAAGCCAAGACTTAAGTGACTCTTGTCTAAAATTTGTTGAGATTCAGTATACTTTATATACAGTAACTAAGAATCAAAAATCTTATTTGACAAAAATGAGCTCAGTAGAAACTTTTGATAAATGCAGTTGAAAGAATTTCTTTTTGTTTTTAATTTTAAATTTAGATTCCAATACAACATGATGCTTCTGGCATTTTTATGTATTCTATACTGTGCCTTTTAACAGAATGTAGCTATCACTGGAACAAAAAAGTGCAGACATAAAACAGAAATGAATTTTCACTTTAGAGATACTATCTACAGGTAGCAATCTTTACACTAACCAACTTGGTAATATTGGTCTAGTTCTTTAAGCTCTTATTGTAATGTCTGCTTCTCTTGTCTTAATACCCAATTCTTTACATAAGAATTGGAAAATGCTTTTTAATGGCCTGATAAATTTTGTAGGCTTTCAGGACAGATGATCTTTGTTTATAACCATTGGGCTCTGCCATGGAAACATAAAAGCTGCCATAGAAAATATGTAAAAAAAAAAATTGGTGGAGTTTTGTTCCCCAAAAAATCTTATTTACCAAAATAGATTATGGACTAGATATGGCCCATAGGACATATTTTGCCTAGCCCTGCTTTAAGATATGGTATTTGGCTAAATGAATTTTAACATTCCATTTTATAGCCTATTTTCTTTACTCAGAAATAAATATGAATAAGGGACATAATTTTATTTAAATTAACCTGCTATACTATAACACAAGGTGGGTATGTAGACGATATTAATAATGTCTAAAATGTGGCTCAGAGAGTGGTGAAGATTAAGTTCTATGGTACCAGGACTGCTTGGGTTTAAATTCTAGATTCTCCATTTACTAGACATGTAATCATTAGAAAGTACTATACCTCATGCAGTTTTCTCAAAAATCCATAGAGAATTGCGGCAGTTTTAAAATAAGTTCGTAAATTATTTGACACTTCCTTCATTGTCTCTTATTCTTGACTCTGAACTTTGGGTCCTGGGGCACTTGCATCCAACAGAATGCAGCAGATGAGAGGCTTTGTTTGCCAGGGCTGAGTCCGGGGAAGAGCCCCTAAAGTTTCCTCCTTGTTTTGTCTGTTTGCTCTGAAAGAAGTCAACCGGCATATACAAATAGCAACTACCATGAGATCCATATATAGTCACTCCTGCCAACGACAGTTAAGCAGATTTCCAAGCCAGTAGCCAGCATCAATTTCCAACATTGGAAATCCAGCCAGTTCAGGCAACAGATGACTATAGCTGTGTTACTTGACTATAACTGCATGACAGTCTCTAAACAAAAATGACCCAGGTGAGTCCTTACCAAATTCCTAACCCACGTAATTGTGCACAACATAAAATGATTGCTGATTTACAATATTAAATTGGCAGAATTTTTTTTTATGTAAAAGCAGAAACCAGAAGAGATGCAATAAAAGTAATAGTTCCTCTTAAGCTTGTTATAAAAATTCAGTGAGCTAATACATGTAAAAGTCCTTAGAACAATTCCTGAGTAAGTATTATATAGCGTAGGCACTTATGAAAAAAAAAATGGTACCTATTATTAAGATACTCAGCAATTTTAGTTTCTTAATAAAACAGGAAGCAGTGAACTTTCAGGATAATATTTAAAAGAATAAAAATTTCTAAACTAATGAGTAAAAGGTATTAATATATTATGGAGTGACTTACCAATCAGGCGCAGTGCCTAAGGTCCATGATACTTTTAGAGACATGCAAAACTTTTTAAATTTTTATATGTTTTAAAATCAAGAGGAAAAAAAATCTGGTAATAGCAAATGCATAATAATGAATACAATCTGGATTATATTAGTGCTTCTTCCCATGTGATCATAATATTTAAAAAATATTTTTATGGAGAAAGGAGCCTACAAAGGCAAGAGCCCCAAGAGTTCACAAAAGCCATAATGTGTCTCTGAATATATATAGGTTAGTCTAAGTTTACAGTACTCTCTTAGAGGTGCTAGCTCTGATGTTACTCAGAAATTTTTTTTAAACTTTTATTTATTTTTTTCAGCTCATCTGCCTATTTCTGTCTTTGTTTAATTGCTCATTGGGCTAAACCTTTGTGATAATAGTTTAAATATGCAAGAGAAACTGAATTTCTTATTAGTTAAACACCAAATGCTGGTGAAGTAAGAAAGGATAACAATGGACCGTAGGAAGATGAATTTAGGGTAGATAATACAGGATTTTCAAAGAGATACCAGACTTCTTGTTATCTTATCCTAAATCTACTCTGAATTTTATGTTTAGGTTCAGCTCCATTCAAAGCAGTTTCATCTCTAAAACTACAATGGTAATCTCTAAAAACTGTTAGAATTTTATATATTTTCAGTGGCTTAGGTTGGACATTGGAAGATTTCTGCTCTGTGAAAGACAATGTCAAGAGATGAGGAGATAAGCCACAGACTTATCTTACAAATGGCCATTATTTCAAAAGGCACATCTGATAAATGACTATTATTCAAACTGTACAAAAGCTCTTAAAACTTAACATAAAGAAAATAAACAATTCAATCAAAAATGACCAAAGACCTAACAGACACCTCATTAAAAAAAGTATTAAGATGGTAAATAGCATATGAATGATGACCAATAACATAGGTCACAAAGAAAATGCAAATTAATACAATGGTAAGATAATACTACATCCCTATTACAAAATTCGGAACACTGACAATACTAAATGTTGGCAAGGATGTAGAGCAACAGGAACTCTCTTTCATTTCTGATAGGTACAACCACTATAGAATACAATTTGGTAGTTTCTTATGAAACAAAACATCCTTTACCATATGATCCAGAAATCATATTCCTTGGTATTTACCCACAAGAGTTGAACACTTACGTCTAAACAAAAACCTACACATGGATGTTTATAGCCACTTTCATAACTGTCAAGATATCCTTCAATAAGTGAACAAATAAACATGCTGTAGGACATCCAAACAATGGGATATTATTCCGTATTTAAAAAGAAATGAGCTATGCAATTATGATAAGACATAGAAAAAACATAAATGCATGTTACTAAGTGGAAGAAGCTAATCTAAAAAGGCTGCACACTCTATCATTTCAAATATATGAAATTGTAGAAAAGAAAAAATACAAACAATAAAAAGATAAGTGGTTACTAAGGACTGAGCAAGGGGAGATGAATAGGTGGAGCAAAAATAATTTTTAGGGCATTGAAAATAATATAAATGATATGTCATAATACATTTGCCCAACTCCACAGAATTTACAAGAGTGAACCATAATGTAAACTGTGGACTTTGAAGTGTCAATACAGGTTCATAAATTGTAACAAATGCACCACTTTGATAGAGGATATTGAAAATGGGGGAAGCTACAAGTATGCATGTGTGGGAGCAGGAAACAGATGAGATATCTCTGTACCTTTCCCTCAGTTCTACTGTGAACATCAAAATGCTATAAAAATAAAGTCTTAATTTAAAAACATATTTTAAGATGGCAAAATATATTTAGACCATTATTGGTATGTTTACTTTGCAATTTGCATAAAATTATATTTCTTTGTGGACATTGTATATTGCATCAGCATTTAGAGACTACCTTTCTAATTTAAGTGAGCTGTATAATTTCTTTAGCAGAATAAAGTATTGCCAATCATTTATCTGTTCTTCTGAGTTGATCTTAAATCAGTTCTAAAAAGAAAGGTAATGAAGAGCCTCGAAGCACTCAGCACACCCATTCATTAAGCATAGATAATAATGAAAGAGGAGCCAACAAATTTTATTTCTAAATCAGACTATTACAGCTAATATTGATCAAAGTACAGTTCATTTATCTGAGGTCTAGAAGAGAAACTTGATTTAGATCTCTCCCAAAAATAAACTACACTCTGCTTTAGCTAACCATCCTTGATTATTATTTTTTAAATATCTTCACATATATGGCACTTAAACTAACTACTACTGTGAGAAAATATTCAAAGTAGTCCTTGCCAGTATCTTCATAAACTAGTTTGGGAAGAAAGAACCTGCATGTGATATGGTAATATGTGCATAAAAATTCACTAAACTGACAAAAAAATCAGGTTCTGATTCCAATTCTATAACGATTGAAGAATTATTACCAAATATTTTATCTCCTTGAGTTTCACTTTTTTTCTTCTGCTAAATTGAAATAATTAAGTCTGACCCATCTGCTGCAAAATATGTTATGTGGTGAAATTCGGGGCTATTACACATGACACATTTAAATGGTAATGTAACAGAGCAGGTTAGGTAATTGTGGTAATAATAGCAGTAGTGTTAATAGCAAGAAATAAGGTACAAACCTTGAACTAACAGCATGTTACAGAAAATACAGGTATGACTTTATGTTCCAAAGCAACATTAACTAAGCAAGCACTACAAACAAAACACACTGCCCCCAGGAATGCAAAAATTAATAGAAAATGACTCGTTTAAAGAGCTTTTCCTCTAGAAGAGAACCTAGCTATAAATAAATGTAGAGTCCTATAAGAACTTAAATGTAGACCATGCATTTCCAGATTGTTAGGTTTCATAACTTAGTACAATTTTGAAATTATGGGGAGGGGTTATAGTGATTAATTTTATTTTTAAAGATATTTAAAATATTGTCATCAATTCACAAAGGAAAGAAATGTTAATATCTTAAAAGAAATATTATTACCTGAAAACAAAGATGATCTTTGCCATTTTAAACTATTTCCAATTTAGCAACATATACTCAATCAATGATTTTATTCATTCTAATTTTACCAAAGAATTTTCAAAGCTGTTGAATGGGAAAACACAGCTCATACATTGAAGTATGGAAATCAAAATTAAGATGCAATGAGATTATAAAAAGAAGTGTGGTCAATTTATTCAATAAAGTTAAGAAAGGCTTCATCAGAGAGGATACTTATAAGCTGAATCCTAGAATATGAAAGATAATAAAGGATGAAGAAACAATAGAAATGTATAAATTGTTTAGCACAGTCATTGAAGAGTTTGGCTTTTGTGTCAAGAATTAGTTTAAATACTGACTCTGCTAAGATTAAATACTGCCATATGTGACAACATAAATGGATTTTTTTAATTAAGTTTATTGGAGTGATATTAGTTGGTAAAAATTACATAGGTTTCAGGTGTACAATTCTACATTACACGATCTACGTGCTACATTGTGTGTTCATCACCCATACAGTTACTTTTCCTTCCATCACCATATACATGATGCCAATGTCCTCCTCCACCATCTGCTTCCTACTTACATTCAGGTCACCACTAAGCTATTGATGGTGTCCATGAGTTTTTGTTTCTTTGTTACTTTCATTTTTATATTTCACATATAAGTGAAATCATATAATTCTTGATTGTGTCTGTCTGACTTACTTCACTTAACATGATATAAAGTCCCATCCATGTTGTCGCAAATAACAGTATTTCATCTTTTCTTAGTGCTGAGTGAGATCATCACATTAAGTGAAATGTCAGACAAAAAATCAAGAACCATATGACTTTACTCATATGTGGGACATAAAACTGAAACTACAAAGAAACAAAACTCATAGACACAGACAATAGTTTATTGGTTACCTGAGAGTAAGTGGAAAAGGAGTGAAGAGAGGTGGGAATCAAATATATGGTGATGGAAAAATTGACTCTGGGTGGCAAACACACAGTACACCACACAGATGATATGAAAGTATTATAAACTTTGTGCGCCTGAAACCTATATAATTTTATTAATATCACTCCAATACATTTAATGTAAATACATACATACATACATACATACATACATACAAAGAAATACTGACTCTGCTCTATAATTTTGGGCAGGTCACTCAACCTCTTAACCATAAATTTGTTTATATATAAAATAGAATTTTAAAATATGGACTTCTCAGATTACATAGACTTTGATTGCAGAAGAAAATGCATGCAAAAAGTTTTATGTATCTAGCACACACTAAGTGTTAAATTAATACTAACTTTTCTTTTTATCATTTGATTTCTATCATTATTTTTATATAGCTAGAATAAAATGTGCAGCAAGGTATGTGAGAGGTGGAGTGAGTGTTAGGTATGTTCCAGAACACAGAGCATATTTTATGTTATACTATCATCCTGGGTCAATGGGGTAGCTAACCTATATTTTGTTTTAGAAAGCTCTTTTTCATATTACTGAAGAAAACAGATTGGAAGAAGCAATGATTGCAAAGAAATACTTGTTTTGAAGCTGTTCAAATAGTCCAAGTGCCATACCATGATGGTGTACTATGAGGAAAGTAGCTACGAGAAGGAAGATAATGATAAGGATTGTAGGATTATTCAGGAAACAGTGAATGTGATAAATCATCATATGTTAGTATATTTGTGAAAAAGAAGAGTTTAAGATGCACCCCAGGTGTATGATTCAATCATTCTATATACCTTGATATAAACATTTTTAAATATTCAGAATGAACTAATTGAGGCATAATGATTATGCATTTTTTAAAAATAATTAACCCCTTTGACCTCTAATATTCAGGGCAACAATTTGCAGTAACTGAACTAGTCCACAAGGTGACAAAAATTGGGTCTGAAATGTCAACAATGCGATCTCTCCATGAAATTAAAATGTCCTGTGGTAAAAATAAGCAGTACTTCCATTGTATTCCAGAGTTTTAAAGAAGAGGATATTGGCTTAGTTGACAATTGTTGTGTAAAATTTATTGACTTGAATGGATTGTTTTGTAATAGGGCCAACCTCTGTCAAAAAATAAATGCAAGCACTGTTCAAACGGAAATGCTAAGGAGCTCTCTCTGACAGGGAGAAATATGTAAAAGAAAGATTTAGTTAAGAAAATGATGAATGGAAGCTTCAAGTTCTGGTCTGGAAAATAACTTTTTAACTTTGCAAATAGCAATTTTAACTGTAAAGAAGAAAAGGTCTTTGCATTTAAACTTGACTTTTATGTAATATGCTATGATTTTCCATTGAAGCAATTAATTATAGCTTTAATAATAGAATAAAAATACTGAAATAAAGATATCTTAGCTACTTACTGGATTGTCCATATAATATTACTGTCAGGCAGGTCAGTACTGATATAGACACTTCGGTAGAAAATATGCAAGCTTAACTTATCTTCCCTTAAAAACATGAGCAGGAAAGTAAGCTTAAAATGTTAACAGAATTCTAAGTTCCTAAAATAATTCCAACATTCTCTACAGTTAAAGATTTATAAAACTTCTTAAAATTATACGTTTGTATACACATATCACAATTATGTCATTGAATGAACAGACTATTGATTCTGAAGAAGAAAAAAATTCTTCACATTGACATATTAAACTCAATAGTCTTCCTAGGACCCCAGAGGACTTTACAATAGTCAAAGTTCCCTGATGCATTTAATACACAAAAGAGATGTTTGAGATTAACAAATACAGTTCCCACATTTCAATCAAATACAGTTTCAGTAAAGAGCAAATCAATACTCTGAATAAACCTAGTTCAAAGTGTGGCATATATTGCAGTAGACATTGGGGAATTCTGCCTTCTTATGAGGAGTGGTCAAGAAATTCGTGGAACACAGAATTATCGAACAAGTGGGGGGTACTAGTGCACATAGTTCAATTCTGACTTATTATTAGTATATGTGCCAAATTTCAGCCTACTTGCCTCTGTGTTCTTTTGGATATCCCTAGAGAAGCACATCAAATGTAAAGAAAGCCCCAGTATAGATGAAAATGAATTTTGAACCATCATTAAATTCCTCACAAAACAAAGAAAAATACCTAAGACCATTTTGGAAGAGATGCTAGTGGTTTATGGGGACTGTTGCTCTGGGAAATCCATGGTTTACAAGTGGCACAGCCTTTTCAAGCAAGGCAGAACGCTGGTTGAAGATGACCTCCATCCGGATGTGCTGTTGAGGCCATTTCTTCAGACATTGTCAAAAAAGTTGAAAACTTGTGGTAGAAGATGCCAAATTAAACAAAAAGCAGCTTGCAGAAATGGTTGGAGTACCACCTACAACCATTTTAAATATTTTCAATCAGCATCTAAGGATGTCAAAAGTCAGTACAATACGAGTACCAAGAATGCTCACGCTGCTTCACAAGCAAATGTGTCAAGTGTTCATGACAGTGTTTGCACCTCTGCAGAGACAACAAAGATGGAATTTTAAACTGGATTGTTACTGGAGATGAAACTTGGGTTCATCATGATGAGCCTCAGTCAAAGCAGGAATCCAAGCAGTGGCTTGAAAAGGGCACACCACTCCCTAGGAAGTTCATGGTGTTGCAATCATCTGGAAAAATTATGGTTACTGTTTTGGGGAGATATGGAAGATATCCAACTGATCAATTACAAAGATAAGGGTGTCACAATTACTGGAGAGTACTATTCCAGTCCACTGAAGCAGTTAAAAGAATCTGGGAAGGAGAAAAAGAGGGAAATGGAACAAACAGGTGCTACTTTTTCACAACAACACACCCCTGTACAAGAATGTTGCACTGTCTGCTCTTCATGACCATGGCTTCCAAACATTAAACCAACCCAACTATAGTCCAGACCTGGCTCCATCTGATTATTTGTTCCCAAATACAAACAAACAACCTTCAGGGGAGAAATTTACAGATGATGAAGAGGTTAAAGCTGCAGTTCAAGGCTAAAAACAAAACATTGTTTTAGGTATTAATAAACTTATTGAAAGATCTGAAAAATGTATTAGGATTAAAGGTGAATATATTAAAAAATAATAGTAAATTACTTTTTTTATCCTTCCTGCCTTTTATTAGGTGAATTTCTTGACTACCTCTTGTCTAATTAAGTAATTGGCAAACCACTAAATCTGTTTCTACGTAGGTAAATTGTCACTTAAAGACTTCACCTAGTGCAATTAACTGCTGGTTTCAAGTCTTCTCCCCATTTTTGAATCAGGTTGTTCATATTTTGTTTTTGAGTTGTGGAAGTTATTTATATATTTTGGATTTTAACGCCTTACCAGATAATGGTTTGCAAATATTTTTTTCCATCAATAACAGAATTGTAAACAACATGAAATCTGTCCTTTTATGACTTGATCTAAGCCCAGTGGTTGGCATACCTTATACCACTTATTCCTATGCTTTCAATGATGTTATGCATGTCTGTATATAGATATCTTTGATTTATATAAGGAATAAAACTGAAAGTAAAAATATCAAATATTAACCGATTACCTCTCAGCAGAGAAAATGATTGTATCTGCAGCTTTGTTTTTCTGTATTGTTCAAATTCTTTGTATTAAAATACTCATTTTTACATCAGAGAGAGTTATTAACACTGGTCACAAAGTATTAAGTTTACAGAGGAATTTTATTACATGAAGAAGTTAAATAGAATTTGGAGTTACAATGATACTACATTTAGATATTCTCCCTATCCAATTTGTGGAGCCTCCTTAATACTCCTGAGATTTTAAGTGCCAGAGAAAATGCTCAGTGTTTCACATGAATTTATACTTACTTGACAACAGCCTTTGGTAGCAGGTGCTATTATTATATTACCTCTTCATGGATGGAGAAACTAAAGCTTAAAGAGATTAAGTGGAAAACACACAAATCACTACTGGAGCTAGGATCAAATGCAGGAATTCATATTAGAGAGCCTGCCTCCTACTAGTATACTAAACTTTACAGTCTTAATATAAAATTTGCAGGTGTGGTACCTGTACACAATGTGATATTACTCAGCTATAAAAAAATATGAAATACTGCTAATTGCCATAACATAGATGGATCTTGAGATTATCATGCTAAGTGAAATAAATTAGACACAAGAAGTCCAGAACCATATGATTTCACTCATACGTGGGATATAAAACTGAAAGTAACAGATGAACAAGGCAAACAAACCAACAAACAAAAAGTCAGACACAGAAAAACAAGTTAGTAGTTACCAGAGGGTAAGGGGGAAGAGGAATGGTTGAAGAAGGTAACGGGGGTCAAATATATATGACAGAAAGAGAACTGCCTCTGGGTGGTGAACACACAATGCAATATATAGATAATGTATTATAGAATTGTACCCTGGGGGAAGCCAGGATGGCTCAGTGGGTTAAGCGCTCACTTTGCAGCACCGGGGACCAAGGATCGAATCCCGGCCCCGGCCCGTGCGGACCCATATGCTGAACTGAGGAGTTCCCCCAGTTCGGTTCTCTCTCTGTCTCTGTATCTCTCTCCTCTCTCTTTCTCTGTCAAAAAAAAAACAAACAAAAAAACAAAACAATTAAAATAAATAAATAAAATAAAAAAGAATTGTACCCTGGAAACCTATATAATTTTAGGTTTCTCCAATGTCACTCCAATACAAAAACTTGTGCATATCTCCCCCAAGACTTCCATACAGTATGAAGACGATAATGATATGATGATGTGATATGATGGTAATATGATGATGAAGAGTGTGTATTTCTGTATGTGTGTGTGTTTCTCCACTACTCTGTGACTTCCTCAAGGTAGAAAGTAGGTTACTAGAGAAGACAATAAATATTAATTTTATGATAAAATGAAAAGGTTGTGCTGGACTCTGAAAATATTCTAAACTGGGTAATAACTTTTGGTTTTCTTATTTTATACTTATAAAGATATCCCACCCAATACTTTAGGAGGCTAACAGGCTGCTATATGTTCTCTTTCTGTCTCTCAGATAGTGTATATTAGAAAACAACAAAAAAAATTCTATTCAACAAACACGAGATTATATATGTGAAACATCAGTCAAGTCAGTACAAATAGGTAATCTTCTAGAAGTACCATTAAAGTTAATCCTGACCTTCATATATAAATTTTCCCTGTGTCACTGGGATATATTTTTAATTTTACATATTAACTATTAATGTAGCCATCACACTGACACTCATTAATTAAAATTAACTATTCTAAGTTTATTAGGAGGTAATATTAATATATATTTGTAGGAGAAAAATAGCAGCAATATCAGTCATCCCTGCTTTCTTATTCAGTAGAACTTCACACAAAAAATTAAATATTCATTAAAAAAATATATTACCTTCTTTGTTGACGGTCAAAAAACAGATTTTTCACTCCTTCGCTATGAGCCTCTCATACTAAAAAAAAAAAAATAAGTATAAAAGTCTTTACTTCTGTATACTTTCGGATTACCAGAAGAATTTTAACACTAGCTAGCCTTAGTTATCTCCCACTAAGCCAGCGTATGTGTGTCAAGGAAAGAACGTGCTGAGTCAATCTGGTCAGGGTTAAACTAGGTTTAAGTATGTTAGCACACCACAAGCTTCACATTTCTCTAGTGTTACCCCATGCTTAGGGTGGTTTGTTAGGGGTGTGTTCTGTCCCCACATTTCCTCAATGTCTGTCCCACTCTCAACTTCATGTCTTCCCCTTGCTAATATTCTTCAGAGAGGGTCTTTCTCCATGTCATTGCCCTTTCCCAGAATTAGAGAATAATCACCTGTTAGTGCGCATTGAGTTGTTGTTGTTGGTGGTGGTGGTGGTGGTGGGGGCAACGTGATAGCTGGACAGGGGATTTCTCTCTTCTGACTAAGCCTTACTTAGTGTTAGGTAGGCACTTTTCCGGGGATACCAATTTTCCACTAGGACTTAAATTTATTTGCCTACAGTCTTCCCCTAGTCACTGAAACATACTTTCCCTTCCTATGCTTGAAGCCAGAGTGTTCCCCAACACTCTGGCTTCAATAATAATCAATGCTACCTGAAAGCAGGTTTCACCCACCTCATGGAAGTTGATGCACAAACCCCAACTCTCTCAATTTGCAGGCAGGAAACATCCAAAGTGCATGTTCTGTGCTATTCACAGTGACCAAGACATGAAAACAACATGGATGACTGGATAAAAAAACTGTGGTGCATACATACAATGGAATATTATTCAGTGATAAGAAAGGAGGAAATTCTGCCATTTGCAGTAACATGGATGGAACTTGAGATCACCATGCTAAGCAAAATAAGCCAAACAGAAAAAGCTAAGAACCACCTAACTTCACTCATATGTGGAATACAAAACTGAAAGCAACAAAGAAACAAAATCTCGTGGACACAGTTGATAGTTCAGCGGTTACCTGAGGATAAGGGGGAAGGTAGGTGAGAGAGGTGGGAAGGGAAGCTAAATATATATGGAGATGGAAAGAGCTGTATACCTGCAACCTATATAATTTTTACTAACCAATGTAACCCAAATAAATTTAACAATAAAAATAAAAAAAATAAAAATAAAGTGTATGTTCTATGCAAGTACTCCTTTGGCCCAAAGCAATAATTAGCTCAATAATGAACTTGTCTATTGTTCCCATCCTTCCTGTTTGTCTAACTTCCTCATTCCCTATCCTTTTTCACCTTCCAAATTAAATGCTTTCCTTTTACTTGCTTCAGGAACTGCTTCAGAATAAAAATGAAATTCCTTCTAATAATCTATGAGATCATCAAAAATCTGGGCATCTGGTTATTTTATACCTGGACTTAGATATGAAAGCTACCCCCAGCCTCAGTCCCAACCAGAAGCCTTAGTCCTTGTTCTTCCCTTTCTCTGGACTGCTCTTCTCACAGGCATCTGGTTTTTTTTCAGTCCACAATTCCTTCTGGTCTCTGCCAAAACGTCCACCTTATTAAAGGGGATTTTCTTGAACTCTGTTTAAAATAGCAATTCTTCCTTACCCCATTGTGTAGAATCCCATTATATTTGATCAACATCTGAAATACTACATATTTACTTCATATTTTATTGTATACTGCTCCCCACTCTCATGACTGTGTAAGGTCTTTAAGAGTAGGGTGTGGCCTATTATATAGTAGGCACACAATAAATATTTTCAAATAATATTTTTTTAAATGGAGGAAAGTCACATATTATGGTAAAAACACATAAGTTATAGCAGTTAGTGAGTTAAATGGTAATGCCGGCATTTCATCAAGATGGTGACCATAAATATTCTTTCATCCGCAATATAGCACCAAAAGAAAACTTTTATTAACTTTTAGAAATTTGTAATACAGAAAACCTGAGCCTCAAAGGATCTTTAAAAACATGTATTCATAGCACTTCTCTTGTTTATTAAGATGAAAGAATTAAGGGTCAAAAAATGAATGAAAAAAAACTTACATTTTGAAATGCAAACTGCTGAAAGTGACTAAAAGGTAAAAGTGTTTTCAAGCTGTTTAGTATATTTAGTACAACAGTGTTCAGGTATAATGTTCAGCTATGCAATATTCAGACATAAATATAAATTTTCTCTAAATTTAAAGATATTTGGAGTATATTAAACGTTTCATGTTTACAAAGTTTATTTTGCAAAGTCTGTAGTTATTTTCATGAAGAGAAGGCACACAATTTTCAAATAAAGAGGGCCGCCTGAAGTTTATATCTAGCTTAAATTTAAAAAACAAACAAAACAAAGAACATAGTACAAGTGAGCCAAGAGGAGATGAGAATGATAGGAAAAGTTAACCCAGTAAAAAGTAGTCCACTTAATGTAAAACTAGTATTAGGAGGTCATAGCATGATTCCATTTTAACATTTTATTAAAGTATTTTACATACACACATATATATGTAGAATGTTTAAAGAATACTCACATACTGAATATATTCATAAAACCACCACACACACAAAAAAAAAAGGAAAGGAAAGAAAGAAAGAAAAGAAAAGAAAGGAGAGAGCTTTTTAAGCACTGCAGAATCCTTTGTGTTCCCTTCTAGTTACTTTTTCCATTTCAAAGGGTAATCATTACCTTCTAACAACACAGATTAGTTTTGCTTATTTTTATGTTTCACAGAAAATAAGATTAGTGCATACTTTTCCAAGTCTGTCATTTTTCATTTAATATTTTATTTTTGAGATTTCATATAACACAGTTATATAGCATTACAGCCATGATCTACCCATTCAAACACTGATAGAAGTTGAGATAATTTCCACTTTGGGACTATTACAAATAGAGGTGCCATAAACACTCTAGCATATATATACATTCATGTATGTATAGTGTGTGTGGGTATATGCACATCATCTATGAACATATATAAATAAATATGAATATGATTGTTTCTGTTAGGCAAATTACTGGGATTATATATTTTTATATTTTTGTATATTTGATTTATAAATTTGATAAGACAAATATCTTAAGTTCTATTGATACTGGTTACTGGGATAGTAGCATCTATAATTCATGAGAATCATTTAGAAGAGTGTCTGGCAAATGTGTAATAAATGTTAGCAATTATTAGTAGTAATATGATGTTAAATTACCAGAATAAACGTCATTTAGCAATATATCAAAGAGATTAAAGATTTATTTGAAAAGCAACATGAATAGGGCTGAATAAAAATCTTTATTGTGTCACCTCCAAACTGAGTGGCATTTAAGGCATATTAATTAAAAATTTTAGGGATGCCAGGATAGCTCATCAATTGAGCTCTTGCCTCCCAATCGTGAGGTCCGGGGTTCAATTCCTGGCCCTGGCTCATGGAAGCCATATGTTAAACTGTGGCACAGCTGGTAACTGCTGGGATGGCACGGAGGTGAAGGATCTTGCCTCCCATTTGGGAGGCTCTCAGTTCAGTTCCCGCCCAGTGCTGCCCCACATGCACCTGTGTGGAATGAAACCATGTCACAACTAAGGATGTTCAACCACAGAGACTGCTTTGCACCCCACTTCTCTCTCTCTCTCTCTCTCTCTCTCTCTCTCTCTCTCTCTCTCCCTCTCACCTTCTTTTAAACAATAAAATAAATCTTTTTTTTTTCATTGTTTTTGACAGAGAGAAAGAGAGAACTGAACTGGGGGCGCTCCCCAGTTCAGCACATGGGTCCACATGGGCTGGGGCTGGGACTCGATCCTCAGTCTCCGGCACTGCAAAGTGAGTGCTTAACACACTGAGCCATCCCGGCTTTCCCTAAATAAATCTTAAAAATAATTTCAAGCCTTATTTACCTGACCATAAAATATACAAACCATAGGCTGTTGTGAGTGCCTAAGAAGAAAGTCAATGTAAAGACTTATCACAATGTCAAGTATGTAACTGATGTACAATAAACGTTAGTAGGAATTAGTATATTATGTAATTAATAGAACTTCTAATATTACCATCCTTTACTAACACTCTGTGTCTGTAATGCATCATATGAATCTACACAGAGGCGATGCTTAATATCTTAGTGTTTTCCCTGGATATAGAGATGTGGTGTCCAAGAAACCTCCGATCTCTTAACAACTCCATAGTCCTTTTTTTTTTTTTTAATTTGAAACTTTTTCAGATACAATGTTGGATCTTTCTGAGATTCTGGATCAGCTCAGAAAAATCAAGGTAACATAGAGTAAATATATGATGACTAGATTCAACAATGATATTAATTCTTTTGACATTAGAATGCACAACAGATAAAGTTGCTTATCATACTAAAATTAATACTGAGTATATCTGAAGTAGAGACTCAAAACATTCAGCATTACTGAGAAGTACATCCCAGGACTTGTAAGCTAATTAAAATTCTGCCTAACCATATTTCAAATTACTGCATTTAAACTACATTCATTTGAAAGAAAGAGGCACAATTCATTGTTTAAATACAGCTCACTGTTATGTTTTCTCAAAAAAAAAAAAATCTGTAATGTGGTGTCCATTAAAACAAATCCCTGAGTTCTATTATAGTAGCAAAAATACCAATATATGTAACAGTGGATTTTCTAAGGGAAAAAGATTTTTTTCTCTTATGCAATAAAAGAAAAGAAAGAAAGAAAGAAAGAAAGAAAGGAAGGAAGGAAGGAAGGAAGGAAGGAAGGAAGGAAGGAAGGAAGGAAGGAAGGAAGAAAGGAAGAAGACATACATATTTTTGGAAGGAGTTTGTGTGGAAAGAAAAAAGAAAGCACAACTCCTAAAGTATATCTTATTTACACTGCTGCCAAACCTTTCCACCAGCTTCCTGTCTGACAGAAAGGCAGCTATGTCTGGATAAGGCTGGTTTTTAATTAAACTTTCTGTGTCTTTCAGCTGGTGAAAAATGAGCTAAGAGTAATATATTCATATGAAGACATCACAGTTTTATTTCTAAAATCTGCTATTGATGATGAGTTATTTGTACTAATCATGTCCACAGAAGTTAAGAAATAGATATTACATATACTTAGACACTAATATTCTATACTAATCATGGTTTCAAAGCACACAGGACATTTTAAAATTTCATATTCAAGCTAGCAGTTCAAACATGGATTTCCAAATCCCTGCCTATTAGTTTCACTTAAATTGATTTAACCCTATTAAAAGACTTAACTACAGAATGAAGAAATACTTCCATATTGTCAGAGATACACTACATATGTCATCTTTTCTTAATGAATCACTTGAGAGTAGATCTGTTTTTTAAAGCATGCTACCTGTCTATTAATCATCATATTTGCAATGTTAATGAAATAATCTATAAAGTATATTTTCCTCTTAAAAAATTAATACCCAATGAAAATTGTATTTCTTAGTTTAGTAATAACCTAAAGTCTTCAAAAATTCAACTCACTACTACAACAAAGTGTCATATAATAAAGTATTTTGGATTTTATTAAAAAGGAGAATGCAACACTAACTTTAATTAGTTGATTTAGAAATTCAATGAACATAACAAGGAAGATCTCTGTGCATAAGTGAGGTATGCTATACTATGTGGTTCTTCCCTAATTGTCTCCTGCCCTATTAACTGCTTATAGCAAATTTAAGGACTGATCATATAAGGACAAAATTGCCTATTTCTATGGCTTAGCGCTTTTCTTCTAGGGAAAAATATTTTATTACCATTCAGTCCTAATTCACATGTTTATGCCAAGTACTTAAATATCACCTCATCCAACTTCTATAAAAGAAAGCCCAGAATACCCCATCCTTTATTTCTCCTTCATTCCTTCCCTCCTTCCATTTCTATGATTCCCATAGTATTTAAGGATGTCTTTCAGAGTGTGACAAATATACTTAATTTCTTTTGCAATTACTGTAAGAAGCACTCCCAAATTCTACTGGCTATTTTGTATAATCCAAATTAAAAGCATACACATTGCACAAAAGCCCTAGCTAATTTATCCACCAGTGAGTTAGGTAATTACTTTGAGGGCAATCTTTGAGCAAGGCATACAATGAATAATAATTTTAGTTCTTTGTTCTTGGAGTAGTGTCCTATTCTGTTCATGAGCATTATTATTACAAAAGGCAATACTGATTTTAAAGTCCCCCCCCCCCAAATAATTTCTCTCCTCTGGACAACTTTCTCCTGAATTCACTTTTTTTAGGCTATACAGATATCTGTCAGTCCTACTATAAGATGCTTATCTTGGGATGCTGGGATGGCTCAGAACATTGAGCGGTCACTTTGCAGTCACAAGGTCCAAGGATCAAGTCCCAGTCCTGGTTCATGCAGACCCATATGCTGACCTGTGGTGTGCTTCCCACGTGGGGGGCCCCCAGCTGCTTCCATGTAGGAGGTCCCGGTTAGTCCCTAGCTCGGTGAGGTGTGCTTCCCATGTGGGAGCCCCCCAACCTGATTCCCACCCTGCGCAGCTCCATGCCCACCTGTGGAATAAAAATATATTGAAAAACTAATAATGTACAATTATGGAGAATGCTCTGGGCCCTCCCCCTTCTCTCTCTCTCTGTGTTTCTATCTCTGTCAATATCAATAAAATAAATATTTAAAAAATAAAAAAAAAGATACTCATCTCAACATCGTGTTTCAGAAGGTGTTATTTCCAGGAACTCTGAGTGGATTTAACCCTTTAAGGAAATGTCTACCACATGATTCCAGTGAGATCTACTTACCAAGGCATTAGAAGTATTAATTCCAAAGTGACTTTCTGGCATTTTTCAAGGAATAATTAAAAACCCAACCTTGCATTTCATTGCACACACATTTATACCTTTTTCTTCATTAACTAACTACTCTTTTCACACACAATGTTGGCATAAGTTTTTTTTATTAGATATGACACTTACAATATCTGTATGTCTGAAAACACATTTATGAAATAGGTAAGTTGTACTATTTACTAATCAAAGATCTTAGCACTTGGTAGTATGACAATAATACAGTCTCTGTTTTTTCTAATTTTTTGAATACTGAGATAAAGATATGGTTATCATGCACATACCTGTATATGTTTGTCTTTATATACAAGTATATATGAAAAGATGCTCATCTTCACCAGCTATTAGGAAAATGCAAATCAAAACCACAGAGATATTACCTATCAGATACCTGTTAGAATGGTTATTATCAAAACAAGAAATAACACAGTTGGAGAATATGTGGAGAAAGAAGAAAGAATCCTCATGCACTGCTAGTGCAAATGTAAATTGGTATAGCCATTATGAAAAACAATACAGAAGTCCATTAACAATTAAATATAGAACTATCATCCGACTCAGCTATTCCTCTTCTGAGTATCTACACCCAAAATTAAAAAAAACAAACAAACATTTATTCATAAAGATATATGCACTCTTATGTTTACTGCTGTATTATTCATGGTAGCCAATAAAAATTATTGGTGTAAAAAAGAAAATATTGGTTTTATATTAGAAATGTATTTTATTCACATTGAAAATATTGGTTATATGTTACAAATAAATTTTTAGCAGTAGTGCAATGCTTCATATACTCTAGATACATAATCTCAAAGGTGTATTCATAAAAGCAAAGGGTATTCATCAAATAATGCCCTAGTCATTTCCTCTTTTAAATGAGAATTCAGGTGGCTAGAGAGCAGGTTAACTTCTTATCCGTCTTTATCCTGAGCTCAATTGTGTGCTAATGATCATTTAGGAACAAGCGTTCTCTGGATATCCTGCAAAGAACAAATATTTATTTAATTTAATTGCAGATTTAGAATGTTCATTCCTTCTCCAAAATATGTGGGCTTAAAAATATTATGATCTTACTAACTTGAAAAAAGATATGCGGACCTCTATATTCACTGTAACATATTTATTATAGACAAGATATAGAAGCAACCTAAGTGTCCATCAATAGATGAATGAATAAAAAAGATGTGGCACATATATATATGTGTGTGTGTGTGGCATATGTGTACACACACACACACACACACACATGCCACACATATTTAATGGAATATATGACACACACAATATTTAATGGACTATTACTCAATCAAAAATAAAAAATAAAATCTTGTAATTTGCAACAACATATATGGTCCTGAGGGTATTCTGCTAAGTGAAATAAGGCAGACATAAGAAAATAAAACAAAAAAAATATTGAATGATTTCACTTACACATGGAATCTAATGAAACAAATAAACAAACAAAACAAAACAAAACAAAAAACAGAGACATTCTCTTAGATATAGAAAATATAGTGGCATTTACCAGAGAAGTGAGCAGTTGGAGGCAGGTAAAATAGATGAAGAGAACTAAGACGTACAAACTTGCAGTTATAAAATAAATAACTCATGGAGGTTTTAATGTACAGCACATAGTCAATTATACTGTCATAAATGTATATGGTGACAGATGGTAACTAAACTTATTGTGGTAATCATTTTGTAATGTATGTAGATATTGAGTCACTATGATGTTTAAATGAAATTAATAGTATATTCTATGCCTTTTATACTTCAATTAAAAAAATAATCATGTCCTTAAAACTAAAGAAATGCTATTAAGGTTAAAGGGTATGGTTCATTACTACACTCAGGTATTCATTTTTGTCTCATTTGAAAGTTTCTTTAGTTGAATGCCAGCTGTCTTAAATATTAGTCTTCACTCCTTCCCCCATACCACTGTAATGTGATTGCAGTTTCCGTATATTATACTCTGTATTTTGGTGTTGTCATGAGACGTTAAGAATCATAGGTTTGTAATAATTATTTATAGATATCTGTCATTCCTACAAAAAACCCTTTTGTGTGTGTTTTTGGTTTTTGATTATTTTTTAAGTCTCTTTTAGGTGTCTCTCAGCTTCTCTATGAGCATGGAGGAGATCATAGGTATCATTGAGCCTAAAATGAAAATTATCTAAAACTTATAACATTGCAAAAGTTAGACAAAATTTAGAAAGTTTAAGAGGTTTTCTATATCAGAATTATTCAGATCAATAGCAAGGTTTAAAAAGCCACACACTTGAAAAAAAGAAACTTCTAAACACTATGCCTACTTAACTAGCAATAAAAAAATAGCATATCCAAGAATAATTAGGTATAAAAAAATAAATTATTTACTGATGATAGGTAAATCCACAAAATATAATAAGGAAATTTTAATAAAATAGAATATTTAGATCAAAACATAAAATGTTTTTAAAAAACAGGTTAAAACTGTCTTAATCTGATAGATGATGTTGTAAAACAACAAAAATATTTTAATCAAAGATATATAAAAGTTATGTGTAATGCTTCTTTGATCAGAAAGACTTTCTCTGTGTTAGTCAACAAGTAAAAGTAAAGTGTGTGAACTATGTCCATAGATAAGTTACCAGAGTGTCTGAACATGTCTCAATAAAATGAAGGAACTACATAGCCATAATGTTCCTTAATTATTTACCTTAAAAAGAAAATAAGTATGCATGCTTAGAATGGAAAAAACTATCTGGTTCTTTTTACATTAAAGATAAATTCAAGAATGGTAAAAGGTCAGATATTAGAATTCATATTATAGTTCTCAAAACTAAATTTATGATCCATCTGTCCTATAACTATAAAGCCATAATTTTAGAGAGTTGATTGTAACGCTCATCTGTTACAAATATAAAAATGACAGCAGAAAAACAAATGAGACAAAATGTGTTAATATGTTTTGCCTTAAACAAATGTTAAGTACATAGATCATTTTCAGTAGTAACAGAGCTACGGCCAAAACTCTACTACAACCTGAGAATTCTGATTCTTTTACTGAGTTCCTGTTCAAATGCTACCACATAACTATTATCAAAAAATCACTTTTCGAAAAGTGAACATGTTTTTTGAACATGAGAACACCTAATTTGCACAAGATTCAGAAGCACATAGTGAGATTTGTAGTTCAGCACATGTAAAGGATATAATACTTTCAAAACCTTAATATTTTCATGTCCTATCAATCATTTTTGTTTATATCATCCCAACCACTAATTTCACAAAGAATGTTGTTTTCTTTGCATTTTAAAACCCATGTTCCTGAAATTATAACAAATCTATTATCTCAAATTGCAAGCTTACTTGATAAAATAATAGTGTATTCCAAATTTTCCAATTTTTGTAATAGTTCTTAGCTTAATTGGAACTAAATGTTTCAGCACTTATCATTAATGATCAGGTTAGGCTGACCACAAATAAAATTGCAAAAGATTTGTAAGGTGTAAGTAAAGTGGTAGCATTATGATGCTATATCATAAGTCACAATCACTGATTGGCTATCTCAACTTGGTTCTTGACAGAATTCAGGCCTGGAACTTCTCTATTTCCCACTGAATTTCCCCCTTTATATAGCCCAGTCTTGGGCCACATGTATGTGTAGTTCAGTAGGAAAAGGCACTAGCTTCCTCTACAATTCACCTATGTCATCAAGGTTGGAGGCAGTGCTAGACTCTGGTATAGATCCAATTTATCCTTACTCTCTTCGGCTCACAGCAACATTTTGTTAACTGTTGGTCCTGATGACTTATGGCAATTACAGACTCATCACCTGATATACAAGTACTATAACACATTTTCACAAATTTCATTACTACTATAATAGCTCTTACAGTTGTGTAAGGTCCACCTAATAATTACATTTAGTATAAAAGATAGAAAGAGAGATTTACTTGTCCTACTTAACTACATGTCCTTACTGGCAATTTTATACTCATACTAAGACAGTTGTGTAAGAACCAATTCTTACAAAATTTCCTCTTATCCATATCACTATTAAGGATTCTACATTTCAAATAAAGCCCAACCTGGTAGAATAGGTCATATTGCAGCCTAATAACTCAAAACTATATCAGGATAGTTCTTTGTTTTGTTTTGTTTTTTTGACATAGGGATACTACGCAGCTGTTATGAATGGAGAAAATTAATCCTCTAAATACAGGGATTGCTATCCGTACATTAGTAAAAGGTAGCTGTGATCACTTGAATTCTCATCTTTTCTAATTCAATTTGAAAAAAAAAAAATGACTGAAATGAATTAAAGTATATGATCTGGTCATTTGGTTGCTTCCCATTTAAAATATAACCTCATGTGTTGTTAATGACCTTAAAAATGAAATCTGAATGATAAGCCAAAAAAACCTCCTCTCTCTCTAGTACCTTCCACCTGTGGATATTTATACTGCCCGTTTCCTTTTTTTTTTTTTTTCTCAGAGCCATCGTGTTTGAGGCACACTGAATTTGTATATGTTCTTTCCTGTGCCCGCAATTACCTTTTATGTAAGGTGACCAGATTTTAACATTGGTAAAGCAGGACACCATTGACCTGGGGGAG
>PVKE010006026.1:0-56176 GCA_004027555.1 Craseonycteris thonglongyai
CATTAGTTTTCCATATAGTTTCACTCCACAGGCAGGCACAGGGCTGCGCAGGGCAGGAGCTGGGCCAGGAGCCTCCCTCATAGGCCCTGGCAAGAACTGAACTGGGAGCACGCCCCAGTTCAGCATATGGGTCCCCCTGGGTTGGGGCTAGGATTCGATCCTCGGTCCCTGGGTCTGCAAATCGAGTGCTTAACCCACTGAGCCATCCCAGCTTCCCCAATATCAACTTTTTAAAATGAGCTAGAACAAGAAGATAAAGCCTTGAAAGACATCTTTTGCCTCTGAGTTTTACCTTGCTTCCCCCTTCTTTCTCTCCCTCCCCCCACCTCCCATCCCACTCCACTCCATACCTGTATACATGAAGCCTTATCTTTAGAGAAAATGTTAGAGGAAATTTTTCACATCTAAATGGTCAGAGAAAGGACAGGCACTTGGTTCCTTCACTGCTGGTGAAATGGTATGATTCATCAGGTGTCTTAACATGGAAGATAGGAATGATCCAGGCTAATTTTAAGCCTCATGATTTCTGTTTTAGGTAAATGAGACCATGCATTTTAAGGTTTTCTAGATTTTATCCATGCTCTCCAATCTTGGTTTTACGGTTGTCCACTCCTACCCTCATCTTTCTCTCCCTCTTTCTTTGTCCTCCCATTTAGGTCTCAATTTACAAGCTTCTGTGTGAATCTATTTCAATCATTTCTGTCTTCAGTGGTCCTCACACATAATAATAATAGTAATAGCAATAATAATAACAATAATATCAACAACATCAAAGTAGATTTCTTGATATCTTACTATGTGACTAGACCAGGTTCTGTGTGACGTACCTTACAAACATTATTCCATTTGGTCCTGATAAAAGTCCAATTCTATAGGGACTTTTCTGATCATGCCCAGTTTACAGAAACTGAGTGTCAGAAGGAAATAACTGGCTCAAGGTCACAGAGCTAACTAGTGGCAGGCTTAGCATTTGAACTCAGACCCATTCAACTCCAAACCTTCTCTCTTGTGCTTTATATACTATCTCCCCCAATACTTTCCATAGTACTTAGAGTGGACAGTTTACTTCCCATTTAGCAGATGTTGTTTTTTGTGGATATGAACACATCTTTTTATGTTCAGGTCCTATTTATTCCAACAAATTGTCAGGTCCTTGAGAGCAAAAATGATTTTATACCATTTTATATTACCAGGACTTCACACGATGCCCTCAAATAGCAGAAACCTATTAATTACTCCATTATTTCTATAGTTTGTTCACTAAAGCTCTAACACAGTATTTATTACATTTACAAGTCTTCTTTTATGCACCTGCCCCTGCTTCTCAATATCAAGAATGTCTGATCTCCAGCTCAGTGCTTAGGAGCTACTCAATAAGTATTAGTAAGGAATTGAGTCAATGGTTCTGGTTGACGCTGAGGACCCCATGAGGTTTAACTTTTTCTCTTTTCAATTTCATTTTCTGCCTCTGCATGCCGTCTTTGTACAGTCACTCAAATTATTAGACATGCAGTTTGAAAAATATTTCAGGAGCATTAATAAATCTGATCTGACATAACTATTTATCCCCTCTAATTTGTTGTAGCTTTCTCTGGACCTTTATCACACAGAAGATGATATTTACAAACTGTCACTGGTGCTGGAGCCTAGAAATTCTAAATCGGTAGGTATTGCTGTCTCTCTATGGATCAGTGTCAGACACCCTGGCTTGTCATTTACAGTATCTGGCTGTTACAGTGGTGCTTTGGGACCTAAAGATTGAAGAGGTTTGAAATCCATATTTTTTCCACAGCTTAGCCCTCACAGTTTGAGAATTATTTCTTTACATAGGCTAATACAGAAGAAGATCATTTGCAATGACTTTATTTTATAATGTTATTAATCTTCTATAGATTGTGTCCCCTTTGAGAATTCACCTACATATAGGACCAATAGAGGCAAACCATAGCTCATTTTAACATTAAAGATCATTTAGATCCTTCCAGGCTTAAAAAACAACAACACCACCCTATTCAACATAAAATTAGATTTTGTAAATTTAAATACCCTGATCACAATTCACACATTTCTCTGTTAGTGATTGCCTCAGCTCAGAATTTCCATATCATGTTGGATAGTGTCTTAGTTAATTGATGGCTGACTCTTAGTAAAGAAACATTATATAATGAGATTGAGGAAACTGCATTACGGAATGTGCACTGCTTATTAGTGTTAGTAAGTGGACTGTATCTTAGCTATGGTTTTGCTCTAATAAAAATATGAATATCTGGGTGAATTTGAAATTTACAATGAGGATGAGGTTTGCATGTTAAAGGAAAAAGTGTTTGCTTTGCTTGTTAGATCCTGAGGTCACTTGTTTTTTTATAGAGGGCTCACGCTTATCTCCTTACCAGCTGAAGCCCATGGCATGTTGCCAGTGGCTCTAGACCCCGAGTCTGTCCATCTTATACTACCCACAGTGATTCTGAACCATAGGACTAAAAGAAATGGAACGACTGAGAGCCGTTCTCTGGTGCTGGGGAGGCAAGCACATGAATGTGAGTCAGTTGACCTGGTAGCATCTGTTCTTAAAATAGTGAGAGTGGTGGTTCCATCAGCACATTTGCCTCCTGCCATTGCCCTGAGGCCTATCTCCTGGGGACACTGCAGAACAGAGCCATGTGGGAAGACACAGCACAGACAAAAGGAGGCACATGGGGGCCCAGACTGTTCAAAGTCAGCATGCCTAAGAGAGAGCTAGACAGAAGGGGAACATTGTTGAGAAAGGGGGAATTGGTAAGCCCCTCCCGCATTCCATAGCTCTGGTGCCACGAGGCTGGCTGTGGTGTGGTCAGCTGTACTGCACACATGCACACAGCCTTTCCACCTCCGACACCTTCCTTACCAACAACCAGGAAACTTACTGCCTGGTGGTTGTTGGACGCCTGGCAGGGCATGATATACATATGATCTCAGTAACTCTGTTAAGGAAAAAATCTGGTGAGCGTAGGTCTCTGACCACGTTGGTAAGTGGAAGAACCAGGATTTTGCTTCAAGGCTTTCTGTGTTCAAAGCCTGTGCTTTTCCTACCGCAGGACACGACCTGTTATTTTCCTACCACAGAACAGTCTAGAAACAACCATTTAGCGTGCTTGCCTGATTTGTGCTCTTTACGTTTACTTTAGTTTATTTTCAGGAAAAATTTTTGCCAGTTTTGGGAAACATTCCCATCAAACGTAGAAAAAGTCTTTTGATTTCTTTCTCTTTCTTTCTCTCTTTCTCTCTCTCTTTCTTTCTCCTTCCTTCCTTCCTTCCTTCCTTCCTTTCTTCCATCCTTCCTTCCTTCCTTCCTTCCTTCTTTTTCTTCTTTTTCTTGTAAAAGAAGAAGCTTTCAAAGCCCTATCCAAGTGCTAAAATCCAGTGAATTTCTACGAACACATTTCCCAACCCCTTCCCGCCTCTACTCTTGGTGGAACACCATCCTCATTTGTGCTTAGCGTTTGACATGTGCTGATAACAGAAGAAATTGCAGTGAGATGTATTCCTGAGAGCCTGCAGCGTCAGCGTGCTTCCCATCGGCTGACCAGCCCCACAGGAACAGGCCCCTCCGGACCCTTTCTGGTCAGCCTGATGCCCAATCGTACCTCGCCAGTTCCTTGTGTTTTACTTTGTGTTTCAGACTTTCCACCACGTATGTAGGTCAAACCAAACACTTGAACAATTCCACTTATAGGTTAGGTCCAAACACCCTAATACTAAATATTTATGTTCTAATGACTTGTTACTAGTACCTACTTGAAAAAAAAATACACATGCATTGAAGTAAAAACAATATTTTAATTTCATTCTTAACCACAATTTCTTACTAATGGATATGTGTGCCTATTGATCATTGTACAATTTCTTAAATCTTGGAATCAGATTGGTGAGTGCCACCCTGATTTCTTGTTCCACATTTGTTGCTCCCCAAATATATGATGGCATTGAAAGTAATGTAGCACAATCTAATGGGTGAGCTGTGAACTACTTTAAGCTGGTAGTTCACATGGTGTCTGACTAAAATATTAGGTAGGTAGCATTGAATTTCCCTTGGAAGTATGAACTATCTTTTGGTACCCCTCTGAGTTCTCTGCAGTCCCCAGGAGGGACAGTTTATGAAAAGCTTGATGGAAAGAGCATTGATGTGTGACAGTGACTGTGTGAGTGTATGTGAGTGGCGGTGTGTGTGGGTGACCACAGCCAGACTGTAATTTTTGATCCTGCTCGTAGCCCACAAGACACCAGCAACACCCACCTCACGGTACAGTTACTCCTTGGTCTCTCTTGCAAAAATGTTTATTCTCAATTCGGTATCAAATTAAATAAAGCTGCTAATACAAGTTTGCCAGCACACGCTAGCCAAAATATTTATACTGTATGAGGGTCCCAGGGAGAGGATATAATGTACATAGTATTCCTGGCTAGTCTCCTGATAGGACGGTGTTTTGTGCTGGTGTTGTGTAAACATGGTATGCATCACTGACACCGTGTTCTCCACATTAAGTGAAGATATCTTGCAAGAATGTGAAAAACCCCGTGGAGAAATCAAGTTCACCAAGGAGAGCTAGAAAGACCCCATGATTAGCCAAACAGTCAGAAGTGATTAAGTGTATTGAGAGAGATGCTGGCATAAGGAAATAAACTTGGGCAAGAATGCGTGGCCATTTACTACACACACCTACAGATTGATCACTAGCACCAAGTAGTAAAGAATTAGGTGTGTTTTATCTATGTTGTATTATATAAAAATCTGTATTGTTATGTAGGGGTGTAAGGATGTTTTAGTAACATTTGGAGAGCTTGGATAGGACTTTTAGATGAGCTGGGAGAGAAATTATTTTCTTCCCCTTTAAAATAATAGAATCTAGGCTGCTGTTAAACAGATTGGATCCCACTGACAAAAGTTATTTGCTTTCAAATCATTGAAGTGTTACATAAATGTAAGTTCTTATTGGTATTATTAATATATGAAATGTACATGTCTCTGTCAGTGTCCCTGGTCCTAATTGTTCAAGCCCTAAATAAAGTTGAAAAATGTGTGTGTTTTCTATCAGCAGCCTACCTCCCCTACGACGCCCACTAAGCCCATGGTGCCCCCGGATTGGGCATCAGGAGTGGTACCAAAGCCAGACCCCACCATCATCAACAAGCACATAAGGAAATTAGTTGAGGTAAGTGGTTGAGGGAGTGTAAGGAGTGAGCAATAGAAAGCCTCCTTCTTTTTCTAGAATATTCTGCAGTTGCTCAGGAATCCAATGAAGTCCAAGAAAACAGCCCCCTGCTGGTCAGAGCAATTTAATAGATACTTAGCTCTACCTGGCACAGCCTCTGGGGAATAATCTCCCAGGAAGCCAGCCCCACTTCCCTCTTCTCGTCAGTGTGTTCTCACTCACTCAAAGGCTCTCAGACACTTTCAGTTCCTCTCTTTCTCCGGCATTCGACACCTCTGCCAATGCCCCTGCAACTCCCAGGACTGTTTGGGAATTAGATCTACCCATTCATAAGATGCACTATCTACCCGCAAGCCATAGGTGCCCAATGTATCGATTACCAGAGGGTCGGGAAGACCCTGTAAGTAGCGTATTTTCTTTTGCTGTGTGTCTTTGGGGGTCTGTGACACAACAGCACCGTGCCATTTAGGTCAGAACTAGCTCTTCGTGAAGGGTGAGGCTCTGTCAGAAGTGTCCACATGGAAAGAGAAGTAGAATCAGCAACGTGGGGAAAATCTCAGGCATGAGAAACTGTGATTGCTGATTAGACGTCTACTTGAATGGATGGGTACCTCTCCTGACACAATAGAACCTTGTCTCTGGGATACAATGTACTTTTTGCTGCAAAAGGATGTTTAAAGAAAAAGGAAGAATCTTCTACATCTTGAATCACCCAGGGAACTATGAGAAAAGTTATACGGTGCAAGGAAAGATGTGAGGGAAGGCAATGTGATGATGTGTTAATAACAGACTCAGTTTGGAACCAGGGAAGGTGGGTAAAGGATCCAGGAGTGGATGGAGTTGCAGCAAAGGGTCTGGAATCAAGAAGCAGAACACAAGCGGAACTATTCTCTCTCCCCATCTCTTCTCTGCTTGTCTCTGAATATTCATTCAGTCCATTCTCTATAAACTGGCTTTCTTTGCTTCTTATCTACACAGGGAGTCTGTTTCTCCTTCCCTGCCTCCCTGCCTCCCTGCCCCTCTCCCCCTCTCCCTCCCCCTCTCCCTCTGTGTCCCTTACACCTTCTCTCTTCTCTCCAGTTCCAACCACAGGGAAGGTTGGCCCAGTTTGGATAAATCACCTACCCTTGGTTTAATTAAATGAAAGACTGGGTTTTATTATGAATTTTCATACTGAATTTTATTCCACAAAAACCTTATATTTTCCGTATAAATGTGGATATGAGATGATAAACAGTAGGCACTCCATACTAGTTACATTTTGCAATAATTTTGATTGTGGGTAAATATTGATATTGGGATTGCAACAAAAGTAATGCTTTATGATTTTGCATAGTTCAGTTATTTATAGATAATAGCTTACAATGAGTGGTAAACAATCATATTTTAATTAAGTAATTTGTTCATTTATACTTTGCCTACTTCCCAAAATACTACTGAAGCAACTTGCAAAATAGGTCCATATAGATAAAATAGAATAGACAGAAACCACTGGGAAAAGGGAGAGAGATTTATTTAACTGAACTGCAGGTCAAATATATGTTTACATACATGTGTTTGCAGGGAGGTCTTACTACCCTTTGTGAAAACTCAATTTAGCAGAGGGCTGTGGGAAAGTCTTTTTTAATTTTTCTCTGATTATAAAGAAAGCCAGAGTCATAAATATGCAAATATTACATTAAATAAGAAAATACAAGTATTCTCTTCAGGCCTTGGAAATTCTACTCTCTCGGGATAACTACTGATAATTCATAAATTAAATCCTATACTTAACCCCCCCCCACACACACACAAATACTTTTTTTACCAAACTTGTTCCATTATTTCCTTAAAACAATTCCTAGAATTGGAATTGCCATGTCAGAGAGTAAAGCAATGATTGGGCTCCAGAAAAGTTGGCTATTTACTTTACCAACCTCATAGGAGAGTACTTATTTTCTCATATCCTACGAAACGACAAATTATTTTCACAGTTTCTAATCTGAGAGGTTAAAGAAGCATTTCATTTGCATTTCTATAATTATTAGCAGAACTAATATCTTTCCACAAATGTATTGACCATTTGTTTTTTACTTTGGTGATTGCTTATTTTCCTTTGTGTCTTTGCTCTTCTATGTGTTGTGAATAACTTTCTGTCATTTATCTTTAAATTTGTTAATTAAGCTTCTTTGAGTCAGATATTTTTCATTTCATTATAATAAATTACTTTTGTTTATGACTTCTGGCTTTGATGTCATGCTAAGGAAGGCCTTTCACACTCAAAGATTATAAACCATGAAAAATATTTTTATTTATCTTTGCTACTTTTAGTTTGGGCAATTGATTTTGTAAGATTATTAGTCATTTAACTCAACAATAATTATTGGGTAATTTATAATTTCCTTGTGGATTTGAAAAGATACTTATCGATATTCTAAATTCCTGTATATGCATGAATCCATTTCCAGATTTTACTCTGTTGTAAGTTACAATACCATATTGTTTTGATTAATGTAACTTTATAGACTATTCAATAGGGCACATTCTTCCTCATTCCCATCTTAAACAGTTTTAGACAATTCTCAACATGTTCACTTCTATTTGAACTTTAGAATCAGTTTAATCATTTAAAATAAAGTTTCACTGGTATTTTGATTGAAGTTGCCTCAAAGGTATACTATATGCTTTGACAAAATTTAACATTTTAAAGCTTTATTTTCTGTTGTCGTGCTATTGGCATTTGTGAATTCACCAAGCCTTGACTCCTAATCAACCCTGAGGTTTCAGTTTAGACCTCATATTCTCCAGGAAATCTTTTTAGGTCTCCCCCACCCCTTCCCTCTTTCACACTTTTTTTTTTTTTTTAAATCTTCAGCATTGCACTCATCTTGTTATACTGTAAAGGCTCTTGATGATCTCCCAATAGATTCTAAGCTCCTTGATAGAAAGAAAAGTAATTCATTTATCATTGCTTTCCCAATAATGATTTCAGAGCTCCACTCATAAATGTTCATTTAATAAATATTTGTGTTTCCTTTGCAGTCTGTGTTTAGAAACTATGACCATGACCACGATGGGTACATCTCCCAAGAGGACTTTGAAAGTATAGCTGCCAACTTCCCCTTCTTGGATTCCTTCTGTGTATTAGACAAAGATCAGTAAGTTTTCATCCTGAAGCAGAATATTGTTATCAGAGGAGAGCAAGATCACCGTTAATGTGCATCTTGACAGCTTCAATCCTAGTGTGTTGTTGAGTCTAACACTTCACTAATTTTTTTCTTGGTGGCCACAAACATGACTAGTTGGATGGACCGCAGGGGAGATCACGTAAATAAGTGCCCATTTGTAAATTAGCCCAGTTCTCCACATCCCACATTCCTTCTGCATAGTTGGTTCATCAACCTCAAAACCTCTATAAAAAAAATGCAGAGGAGAGATAAATTTAGAAATAGCCTGGTAGAGTCCGGTGCATCAGTGAACATGAGGGCAATCTTAAAATGGGCCAAGAAAGCAAGATTTAAAAAAAATTACTTATGGCCTTCATGGCAGCAGGTGATGGCGGCAGAGAGCTAAGAAATGTCCTTGCTTTGTTTTTTTTGTTTTGGTTTTTGGTTTTGGTTTTGCCAGCTCAAAGCTTGTCTTGATTAACAAAGAGCAAACATATTTCTCTTTAGCTTCAAATAATTCTTGAAAAATTAAATGACTTTAGAAGCTAAAACCCAGCTCATAAAAAAAATAATGATGAAAAAAATAATTGCCAAAAAATCCTGGCATTAATAATTTGATTAATTTTCAATTAGATGAGATTAGTTTTATAGTTTAAAAGTCATCTGTAGTGAAATGCTAAATTTTATATTGGTAAAATATCCAGATTATATCACAATAAACTCCTTTGATATTTTTGTTGGTATAAGAGTTTTTTGTTTTTTGTTTTTTAATTAAATCTATAAGTTATTCAACACAAAGGAGAGCCTTGGTACTTTATCATAGAGGTCTTAAAACCTTAATTTATCTTTACACTATATGTAGAACAAGGAGTACTTTTTAAGTGAATTAAATTATTAAAAACATGAGCATTCTTTATAAAGTAAAATTTAAGTTACTTGCAAACTGTCTACTTCACCCCTTAGTTTGTTTTTATGAGTGGCATGTACACAGAACATAAACTTTAAATCATCTCCCAATCTTTCTTTCTCTGCTGGTTCTTTGGATGAAACTGAGACGGCCCCAACAGATATATGTATAATTTTTTTTCTAGAAAATGGAGGTTTGAAGTGTTCATAGCTTACATGGTTTGTTTCATCAGATACTTTTTCATACATTGAGTGTAAGAGGGACCGTTTTAGCAAGTCACTGCAGATGTAACAAGATTCAGGAGTCAAGGCTGGAGATGAAGGTGAAGTCTTCAGCCCAGGGCGTGAGCTGGAGTCCCGGGTGTGTGAGCCAAGATGGTAAAGCAGAGAGGAACATGAACTTTGGGGCCTGAGGAATGTCATTTCAGGGACTCCTGTCCCCACATGTAGATGTTGAAAGAAAGAAGTGAATCCTATAGAAGAGCCAGAGGAAGAGAGTGAGAGGCAGAAGGGAACCCATGGAAACACTGGGGGTCCATGTGGGAGAGCGTGTCAAGCTCAAGGAAGGAGAATAAGCCACTGAGGATGTCATTGTGACAGTTTCAATAGACTAGCAGGGATAGAAGCATGACCATATGGAGTAAAGAGAAACAAAAGCAATGGGAAAAATGTCTAATGAAAACTTTGGGAATACGAGAGAAAAGACAAGTGTTGGAGATGGCAGCTGGTTTGAGGAAGACATTTTTCAGGAGGGGGAACCCTGGGCATATTTGTAAACAGAGGAAGTAGTGGCTGATGAGTGGTGGCAGATCCTGGAAGGAGCAGTGTCCTGGGGTGGTGGGAGAAGGGGGGATGGGAGTGTGACCTCCTGTGCGGCAGGATGACTCCAAGAGAGGATTACCAGTGGCCTGGGTGACAACAGGCTGAAAAATTTGAGGATGATGGGTCCAATTATCAGTGTCTTTCTCCAGCCACCTGATTCTTGCAAACACTATTGTGAGGCAAGTGCTCGATGTTCTTCTGGAAGCTCCTGTTCGGTGATAAAGGAGACTTTCTGTGCTTCAGTGCACAGGACACACACACACACACGCACACACGCACACACACACTAAGAAAGCCTTTGGCATTTAAATCTGTCCTGTGAGGGCCTTTCCTCCTTTCAGATGCAACACGTTAGTGGACGTTCCCCACTGGCGTTTAGCCATAAAAGTTGGGGAGGTAAATGATTAAAGTGTGGCCACCACTTTGCAATATGGAATTCACAGACCCTTTCTTCTTTGATTCTCTTCGCAGGGATGGCCTTATTAGTAAAGACGAAATGATGGCTTACTTCCTGAGAGCGAAGTCCCAGCTGCACTGTAAAATGGGGCCAGGATTTGTCCATAGTTTTCAGGAGATGACCTATCGCAAGCCAACCTTCTGCGAGCACTGTGCAGGATTTGTAAGTCTGCCTCCCCTTCTTTTCTCTTGGATGTCGTTTGGGCAGCGTTGTGAGAAAATAGGAAAATGACACACGAAACACAATCCACTGACTGCATTAGAGCAGAAGTAAAGCACGATGGCTCCACGAAGTTAAAAGCAAAAGCCAGATCTGCAGGTTTATTTTATTTTAGTTTTTAAAAATTGATTTTATTGTTTGAGAGAAGGTAAGAGAGAGAGAAAAGGGGGAGGGCCCAGAGCAGTCTCCATCATTGTACATCATTAGCTGTGACATGGTTTCGGTCCACACAGGTGAATGGGGGGCAGTGTGGGGAGGGAACTGAACTAGGGACCTTCTGCACAGGAGGTGAGAAGCTTCGTGGCCATCCCAGCAGTTATCGGTTGTGCTTCAATTCAGCATGTGGGTTTGCATGGGCAAGGGCTGGGATTGGATCCCCATATCTCATGGTTGCGAGGCAAGCACTCAACCTGCTGAACTATCCTGGCACCCCCAGATCTACAGGTTTAGTTATGATCTTTCTAGGAATGCAGAGCTAGCCAAGACAGGGGAGGTTGGTGAGTCCTGTTAACTCAAGTGAGTGGTTTCTCTGTGAATCCCTACTGAAAAATGTCCTCCCCAATGAGCCCTGGCATTCATCACTGATACTCACAAGTGGGTCCAATTAAGGGAAGTATTTATCTTAGCCAGCTCCTCCCAGTCCTTGTTTCATATGGTATCAATCACTAGAAATCCATCATGGCATGGCTCATTAACTCATAACTCAAAAAGGAAAAAAAAAAACTTTTATGGAGAGAAGATGGATATAATAATAACTAACATTTACTCAGCACTTGACAGTAATGAAGTACTTGCATAGACATTAGTGTAATTAATCCTCATAACTAGCCCAGGAGGTGGGCTTTTGACTCTCCCCATGATCTCCCAATAGAAGAGAAAGACATCTGGAGAGGTTAACCCAAATTTCCCAGGATCGAACTACCACTGATGACTACAGCCAGGACTCAAATGCAGGTGTTTGGACTATGAATCCTGTGCAACAAATGAGAATTGTACACGCTGTTCTCCCACATTTGATCATTGTTTGGCAACTAAGGTCAGCTTTGTCCCCGATATTAAACCCCAGTATTAAATAAAGATTCTTGGGCCCTGATCATCTAGTTGATAGGCAAGTTATAATAAGATGAAAAACGTGGTACTGTACGTGAGGGTGGCCCAGTAGCTAAGTGAATATGAACTCAGTTACATTCACCTCGTTCAGCAGTCATGTCCCACTGTTGACCTATGCTGAATTCACAGCTGATATTATATGCTACTACTAAATTACATTTCCCCCCATCTCATGCTTGAACAGTCTTTGAGGGGCCCAAGGGAAGGAGTTGGTGTTCAAGCACACACCCCTCTGAGTGTCAGTAAATAAGAGGCAATGATCACCTCAAAGGTAGTCCCAAGCCGTCATAGCAGCTGATATGGTCAAGGAGCAAGGCCAACCTAACCAGCTGTCTTTGTCTACCTCAGGGAAGGAGAACTTCTCATACCAGCCACACCACTGGCATTGCAAAGCCTGACCACTTTATCAGAAAATAAATGTCTTCTTTTGCATGTTTCTCTCATGACGGGCACTTGGGGATGTATCTAGACCTGAACAACGCTGAATCTAGTAGGCCATGATGTGGCTCAGCCAAAAGTCAAGTTGAGACATTTGTCCTTTGATATGGTAGGAGAGCTGGAAGGCCCTTATCAAATCTCAAGGGGCTTATCTCTGCTCTTCAGTCCTTCTGGATGTTTCCCTCTCTATGGAGGCAGCAGGGAGGTGTTTCTCAGGAGCATTCATACTCCTCTCCCCAACTCATTAGAACAGATTTGTGGGTGTTGGGTTTTTTATGTAGCTGTGATGAGGTAGAAAGCTCTGAACTTGGAGTCTGGAACCCTGGCTTTGAATCTCACTTCTGCCCCTTATTAACTCTTTTTCCTTGGCCAAGTTATTAACCATCTTTGCATGTTTGTTTTCCTATCTGTAAAGGGGGTTATTACTTACCTATCATGTTGTTATGATGATTAAATGATGTCAGACATGTTGTATGCCACATACCTCAGGGCAAGTATTTTTTTAGTGTTCCTTGATGTTTTTGGGGCTTAGTGGAAATTAACTCCCTTAAAGTAGCCCCTTTTTGTTTTTCAAAATATATTTAATTTCATTGGTACAGTTTTTACTCACAAATATTTTTAAAAATCCATTGGTCTTCAAAGGGATTTATAAATAATAACAATCAACATATATTATTAAAAAGAATTATGGGGGAATGCAAGAAACCATTTATCAATGCCTGGACCTGCTTTTGAAATAAACTCCATTTTGAGGATAAGGAAGACAAATAGACACTACTTGATGTACACTTATTTTAGAATTCCAGAACTGAAAGAGTTTTGCTAATTCCCTTATTTTGAGGCCCAAGGAAGTTAAGTGACTTCCCTAAGGTCACATGGATCATTGGCAGCAGGACCGTGACTCATATCCAGGTCTCCTGACTCCTAGTCCAGTGCTCCTTATATCACTATCAATCACTCTACGTCTTATAGCAGCCTGAGGTCTCAAAGGACTGTGGGAGACACTCCTGCATACCCATCTGTGTGAGGTCACCCTCTGCTGTCCTTGGCTGGCATGCTGCCCCAGAGCTTCTTCCTGCCTAGTGTTGTCTCCTAATTATCAAGTAAGCCTTAGCAAGCAATACCCTGACTTCCCCTCCGGCTAAGACTCATGCTTGACTGTCTTTTTCAGCAGTTCCTGCAGTTAGGCTAATAATGTGCCACATCCGGATAGTAGGATGCTTCTTAAACTCTCTTCTTTCTTGTCTGGTGGTTTTTGCTCAAACATACAACACCCAGGAGCCATGGCTTCCTGTCTTTCCTTTAAGTGACACATTCTTCTTTCTCTACTTACTAGCTATGAGACCATGCCAAGTGATTTCACTGTTCTATAGCTCAGTCTCCTCACCTGTAAAAACTGGAGAATTATCATGAGTTAATTCACACAAAAAACTTAAAACTGTGCTTCTCCCATGACAAGAGTTGAAAAATATTAGTTATCATTATTATTATTGTTATCACTATTACAGAGGGCTTGGTGAGGAAATAATTTCTTACACTACAAAGTTTCCCAGATGTGGGACATGGCAAATTATTTGTTTTCTGGATTATCACCTGTACCTTTTAGAAAACAGAAACGAATTAGATTCTCTGGAAGATCCTTGCAGTTGCAAGGCAGGAGTTCAACCTGTTGAGCTATGCCAGCATCCTGACTTATGCATTTTAATGATGTATTCTGAAGGGCCAAATAACTTTTAAGGTTCAAAGGACTCACTGTTCACTGGTGGGATTTTCTTGTCAAAAGGAGAGTTAAGGAGCAGCCTTCCTAATGCCCTTGAGCCACTTTACGCTGGCAGCTGCTTGCTCGTCTCAGAGGACCGTAATGCCCCCCATTATTTCCCTATAACATTGTGAACGACACCTCCATCCATCCCAGCAGGCCACCAGCCCTGCTTCTTTCAAAAATCTTTTTATTAAGTAGGTTATCAGCCCCCTAACCTAACCATTAACAGATCAGAACTGGGGCTTTTTCAGCTTGAGCTAAGACCATTGATTCATCAGTACTGTATGTTTCTGGTGTGCCTGGTACCCATGTGTCACTGCTGAGGGAGGCATGAACGCGAACATGCTAATGCCCTTTCTTCACAAAGTGTGCAGTGTTTTAGGAGGGCAGAGGTACCACCACCACAATGATGCCCTGGAACCAGCTGGGCAAACACTCCCTTGTTGAGCTGTTAGTCCTCACATGTCTCCTGAGACGTTTGTCTCTTCCTACATCCCACTTTTAAGGTGACCAGATTTTGACATTGGTAAAGCGGGACACCATTGACCGGGAGGGAGGGGGTTCTTGATTAAAAATGTGGTCTATCTCCCGCCGTTCCCTAGCTTGTCGTGCATTCTTTCCAAACATCGGGACTTTTTTATAACGCTGCGGGACGTGGGACAAATTGTTAAAAATCGGGACTGTCCCGCCAAAAGCGGGACGTCTGGTCACCTTACCGGCTTCGTACTTGATGGGTAGAATCTGGGCCTTTTCTGCCTTTCTCAAAGCCCTGGCACACTCTGACATTGAACAAATGAATACATGAATATGTGCTAGACCTTTTCCTCTTTGGATTTCTTTCAAGGTACAAATGCTGCTCAGAACATAATCTAGTAAAATATAAATGCTTCCCTGGGATGTGCACTGCTTTGGTTGCTTCCTTTCCCGCAGGGGGCACCAAGAGCAGTGAGTGATTTCAAAGAAGGCTGAAGACAGAGTGACAAAATTTCCCCCATCAGTTTTGCTGAAAGATCATTATGCTAAAGGCCAATACATACACTGATGTCAGTTTCCAATCCCAGCTCCCATTTGGCTCCCAGCAAGAAAAGGGAAGCAAAATTCCGGTTATCATCGCAGCTGGAGCGAGCTGGGAGAGTCTTCTTCTATCTAACAGGAAGGGTGTCAGTCCAGAGCAGCCACATCCTGTTTGCGCACCAGTGGTCATCAGCCTCCCAAGACTTCCTTCGCGGTGGCCTTGTTTTCTTTCCATATTTTTCTTCCAATTTCCTGACATCTTTTTATCTTTTGTCACAGCTCTGGGGCATAATCAAGCAAGGATACAAATGCAAAGGTAAGTAAATGTTACTTGGTTAAATTTTAAAAAACCTTTGGGACAGGAATCAAATTTGTCTGATGAAACAACAAAAGCTCTTGGCGTTAATGAAGAACTTGGGTCTTTTGGGCCACTGGCAACTGAAGAGTTCATGTGTCCAGGAAAGAACTTCTGGAATTTTGGAGAGGTGAGGCTGAAGTTTTAGAACTTGTTTGAAGAGAAAGCAAGCCATACCTATCAGCCAGCATGCATCTAGCCCCCATCTCTAAAATATCTTGTTCATCATCCGCACAGAGTTAAGGTGGGAACTCTGAACGGGGACAGATCTAACTAGAATACTGTACAGAAGCACTTTATTCTTCAGGGGAAAAAATACACTTATTGCTATAGTTCACAGGCATTTCTTGCCTCTCACACAGCAATTCTTTTCTCTACTAAATCAAAAGTGGTGATGATAAAAGAGGAAAACCTTAAAACTTATTTTTGTCCCTTTTAATGAATTCATTCACATCTCCCCCATTTAATTAAAAGCTATAGAAAACTGAATAAATACATATGATGAATGCAATCTACATGCATATGAATAGGCATTAAGAACACGTTGCTACTTGTACACATATGATATTATACATTATGAGTACTTAGTTTAAGAAATTGCTGACTATTTTTTGCAGACTATTTATGCTGGTTCCTTTAAGAATCTGATAACTCTCTTAAAAAAGATAATAAAACTACAAAAGGAAACATCTCCATTACAGAAAGCCTTTGGATTAATATTGTTCCCTTGTGCTGCTTCTGTTGCTCCAGCTGTCTTTCAGTATTTCACCCTCATTTTGCAGGAACAGTGAGTTTCCCTGAACCTCAATGAGAGCCATGTTTTAGTACTTAAAAAATACCTTTCCTTTAATTCTCTGTACCAGTGTCTTAGTCTACCTTGGATTTTTACTTTCGAAGAGCAAAGGTATTGCAATATCTTACTTCCCAGCTATAAGTAATTAGTTTTATTCTGGGGTCTGTCCCTCAACCATCAAAAGACAAACATGCATATATCCACACCCACAGACACTTTTATAGAGATGAATATCAATTAAGCCCTCGCATCATCTTTATATATATAGTATTTACTTTTAGGCATAAAGAGTGAAAAAATAAAAATAGACTAGACATGTCATTACAGCTTCATTTTTCTATGTCATTACTAAATCATTAGAAAGGTTTTCTTTGATGGTAATAGAGAAATATACTCTTTAAAATGATCATCTTTGTTCAGGGAATCTAAGGCAAATGTAAGGCTCTCATATGAAACAATTGTATTGCTCTCTTCCAAAGTGGCCAAAATTTTCTACCTCAAGTAGTAGTGAATATTCTATATTCTTAACTAGAGCATCTTAATGGGAAATTTCACAGAATCTGCTGCATGCCATGTCAAAGCTATGGTCAAATCTGGAACATGTTTATTGAGCATATGCTCACCTTGTTTTCTGTTTCTATGCAAAGAAAGGAGGCAGAACATATAATCCCTTGCCCTGGAAAAGGTTTTGGGAAATGAGGAAGAATAAAAAAAGCAAACAAATACTGAAGGAAGGGACATCTCGCTATAGGTGATCAGAGTCAGCCATTGGTCCTGGGAGAGACTAGAAGCTGAGGTTTGGTGCCTCCTTCGGGCTCAGGGAGCCTATTTGAGGGGAACCCATCTTAGCCTGGGAAAGAACCCCGGTCCCGCCTGATTTGCATTTAGTTTGAGGAACAGGTAACTCCCTGCTCATCCTAGGGGCTGCCCTGCCTGTTGCCTCTCCAGCACTTCAATGAATTGGGTAGAGGAAGAAGGTGAGCAAATATAAGAGAACTTTAGGAACCCCAGGAAGACAAATGAGACTCACTTTTTCCAGACCCTAGATGCTCCCTGTGGGCCTGAGTCAGAGTCTGAGCTTCAACACAGAATGAAGGGCTGGAGGGGTGGGTGGGGGGTGGGGAAGTGGGGGGACGACAGCTTAACAGCTCAAGTGCCACCCTGTAAACTCTGCCAGCCCCAGGCAGACTTGGTTCACACTAACCATTTGTGATACTTCGGGATTTTTTCAGACTGTGGAGCCAATTGTCACAAGCAATGCAAAGATCTCCTGGTTCTGGCCTGCCGGAGATTGGCCCGAGCGCCCTCCCTGGGCAGTAGTCAGGGGTCGCTGCCTGGAAGCCCGTCCTTGCCCCCAGGTAATGTCCTCCTCTTTCTTCCCCACCACAAGTTTTCTCTTCCTGACCCTGGATCCTGGTTCATTTCTGGATCTAAACCTGGTCAGAATCATGACAAACACCATGGTGAGCAGCCATGGCTATGCCTTTGAATGTCCCTGATTCTCTCCGCTTTCAGGTCTCACTAACATGCAGCCCACCTGTAGCCAATTTCATTCTGCCTCTGGTCTTTTCCTCTGGGACCTTGCCTGTTGTACCCCTATTGTGTGCATCAACTTTGATGGTTTGCTATGAAGCAGTCAGATCACTGCAATAATCACAACAATCTGTCCCCTTCCAGTGCAGGATGAGGTGTTCGAGTTCCCTAGCGTCACTGCTGGCCACCAAGATCTGGACGGCAGAGCCATCACACTGGTCACAGGCTCTTCTCGTAAGATCTCCGTGAGGCTGCAGCGGGCCACCACCAACCAGGCCACCCAGACGGAGCCTGTATGGTCAGAGGCTGGTTGGGGCGACTCAGGATCTCACACCTTCCCCAAAATGAAATCCAAGTTCCATGACAAAACAGCAAAGGACAAAGGCTTTGCCAAATGGGAAAATGAGAAGCCCAGGGTTCAGGCTGGTGTGGATGTTGTTGACCGTGGCACCGAGTTTGAACTTGACCAGGATGACGCAGACATGGGTGAGACCAGACAGGATGGTGAGGTCAGTACGGGGGTCAAACCACAAATAAAATCAGAAGAGGGAAGTTGAAGGGGCTGAGCTGAGTGCTGCAGTGAGTCTGGGAGGTAACCTGGGTGGTTTTGAAAATAGAACAGTTGGGAATCAAGACATCACGTTTTTTTTTTTGTCTTGCCATCAGCTAGTTATATGACCGTGGTTTCATCTCTTTGGACCTCAGTTTCATCGTGTATACAGTTAAATTGGATGAGTTCTGAAACTTACGGAAAATGTCCATGTCTGCGTGCGGAAATGATGTCCCGGGGAGCCATGGCTACTGTGTGCATTCAGTCTACTGGTGCACCATACCAATAAGTTTAGTTTTCCAAGTTAGAATCAGGGCCCAAACACCGGGGAGCCAAATGAAATATAATTAACCAATATCATAGAAGGGCTAGTAAATGCTGGGTTAAACAAAGTTGACTCGGGGAAGCTGGGGTGGCTCAGCAGGTTAAGTGCTCGCTTTGCAACCCTGGGGACTGAGGATCGAATCCCAGCCCTCCCCCATGCTCTGTCTCTGTCTTCCTCTGTCTCTGTCAAAAACAGTAAGATAATAATCTTCAAAAAACAAAGTTGACTCTATCATCTGTTTATCTATCTATATCTATTATCTGTCTATCATCTATTTAATCTATCTGTCTATCATCAATCATCAATCATCTATCAATCATCTATCTATATAGATATATGGCTTTAGATACTCATATAGATATATATCTTTTTCCCATAAAATTTTTCTCAGTGCCAGTATACTAATTTACATTGTGAATTTCTAAGAGGGAAACCCCAACAAGGAGCATTTCAGAGACCGATGGATTGATCACCCTTTAGGGGGCATTATAATAGGCATCCTTATCAGACTGTATAGTAGTCTAAGATTTTTTTGTACTGGGTAGACTACATGATCTTTTAATTCCCTCTAAATCTTGAGAGTACAAGGTACTGATCATTTGAGATGCTCTCTTGAATTTATCTGATAAACTGCTTTCTAGGAACACTCTTCTAGTGTTCAGTGAGAACCAGCCATTCAACTGGTTCTGATTCATGTTGCAGGATGGCTGACTTCCAGCTGAGGACACTGAAGACAATAATATTGACATTTGGAAGGAGCAAGATGAGAAACTGCGGAACAGTTCAACTCTCAGGAAGTTTCCTGAAAATGTATCTGGTTACTTTCTGCCCTGTAACAAGCCTATATCTCCCTGATTGGACTATTGGACAGAGGATTTACCCTATGAACTGTTTATTTCCTCTTCCCCTGCCCCTCGTTAGGTGCCATGAAGACTGTGTTGTGGAGTTGATGGCTTTCTGATGCATCTTTCTCTAGAGCCATTCATATACGGGTGAAATGGGAGCTTTTGTGCACGTACTTGATACTTATTCTCTAAACTCAGACTTTGCCTTTGCTGTGAGAATATTCAGTATTTTTATAAAATGTTGGGGGATGTTTAATGAGAAGTGGATTTTGAGGTCTTTTTGTGTGCCTTTTAGATGGGACCAGGACTTAACATTTTCTTGAAGGCCAAGGATGCTCTTCAGATCCTGGAATGCAGTGATTCTTCTAATGATTGTTTGCAAGGAGAAGTTGTTTACATTGTTCTTATCATACGGTTGCTATTATGATGTGTAACAAGTCACATGTTTATATATCATGTAAGTCTTACCAATTTTGCAACACTAGGAAGCTATGACACAGTCATGAAAACTCTCCTAATATTTATAATTGCAATGGGGAATGTTAACTATACTTGTCCTATTTGACTAGTGTTTGCCATTATTCTAAAAATTCTATAAAGACTGCTATTAAGAAATCTGAAGAACAAAAATATAATTCAAGTCTTTGGGGACAAAATTTAGGAGAAAAACGAGCCATCAAACAATGTAAAATGCAAAACAACCAGCAATTTTTAAAAACTCAAAATAGTTTTAAGAATTTTGTTTGTTAAAAAATTGTGGGGATGTCAGGATAGCTCAACAGGTTGAGCTCTCTTTGCAACTGTGAGGTCCAGGGATGGAATCCTGGCTGTGGCCAGTGCAAAACCCATATGCTGAACTGTGACACAGCTGTTACCCTCCAAGTGGCTCAGTAGCCAGCGAGGTTCTCACCTCCCATGCGGAGGCCCCTGGTTTGGTTTCTGCCCTGTGTGGCTCCACATCCACCTGTGTAGAGTGAAACCATGTCACAACTACTGATGTACAACTATGGAGACTGCTTAGGGCCCTCCCTCCTTCTTTCTCTCTCTCATCTCTCAAACAATAAAATAAATCTTTTTAAAAAAATTGTATTTGGGGATATGAGAGAGAACTCTTGTGCTCTTCCTAAGAAGTTGCCATCCACAATTACAGAACAGTCGTAAAAAGCAAGCCATCACACAGTATCTTTGATTAACATTTCTTCTAAAATTTTAAAGTATCAATATTTTGAATAGATTCCTTTGACCTAAAAAAACTACCATGGGTTTGGTTCTTACAGGATCAGTGAGAACTTGTTCAAGATGTTAAAAAATAGAGATAAAAAAATGAGCCTGTGGGTGAGGACAATGATCTGCTACCCGGCGACCAGTCAGAAACTGTCCCCACAGAGGTGCCCTGGTCTGTGTTTGGGAGATTAAGTGTATATATTCCACATAAGGCTGAATTTGTTTCTATTTGGGGCAGTAACTTCAGTAAAAAAAAAAAATACCCTTTTTCTCTTTTTCCACTAGGTAACTGTCAGTTCTGCTCAGCAGACATCTGCTGAACACCTGCTCTGGTCAGGTCCTGTGCTAGGTGCTCAAAGATGAGCAATGCCTGGTCTCTGCCCTCAGGAGCTGACAACCTGTGGGCATTAAGGCAAGATGGTCGCTTAGCATAAGGTTCCAGAATGGCTAGAACTGACTTAACTGTGCCATTGAGAGACCAGTTTGCAGAGACATTGCAAACTGAATGAAGTTATTAGTTGAGGGAACTGTGACTAAGCCGGGTGATAAGAAAAGTCACTTCCCACATGCAAGCACCTCAGAAGGCAAACAGTCATCCCCAAGTGTTGCTTCTGTATATATACACTATCTATTCTTGTTCATAACTGCAACAAAATACATGCTAACACAATTAAAAACAGAGAATGGCAATTTAAGTGTAAGCAACCGTTCTTGTGTGTGTTTTTTAACTTAAGAAAATTTAGGAATAAACTTGTTAAGGAATGTTATGCTGTTTTGTTTTTTGTTTGTTTTTCTTTTTTTCAGAGTAATTATTTCACTTGCCCCTCAATTTGGGATATTTAAAAATTTTCCCATATAAGAAGAGTTTTATATTGTCAGCCTTCCTGTGACAAAGATACTAAATGCAACTTGAATAAAAAACAAACACAAACAAAAAAGAAAATAAAGCAAATGTGTATACATATGTATATAAACTATGTGTATGTGTATAAATATGTATATACAAACAATACTGTTATTTGCAGAAATTTGAGTAATGAGCAGCTTTATAATTTTGGTTATATCATTTACTTACAACTAATGGAGACTGTGATGTTTCCAATCTATCAATTTCCCATAATCAGTAAAATAAAATAGGCAAACCCATGATGGATCAGAAGTCCCTCCAGACCTTCCTTGGGTAGGTTTGATGATCATCGTCATCTTTTAGGTGAAAAGAACAAATAAAACTCTTAACAGTGAATGTTATTAGGTACTAGGAGAGGACATGTGTTAGATGATGATATTGTCTTCATTGGAGGGTGTACAAATTGGGTTGGTGCTTTTTTATTTTCATTTTTTTATTATAGCTTCAAGTGTACAAAAGAACATGATTAGACATTTCCACGCCTCACAAATAGCCCCAAGTCCACTATACACCTGACATCTTACAAAGCTATTAGAAAGCCACTGACTGTATTCCCTATGCTGTCCTCTACATCCCATTGACTATATGTATATATTTTAAATTATAGCTGACATTCAATATTATATTATCTTCAGGTGTACAGCACAGGGGGGAGCATTTATACAGTTCATAAAGTGTTCTCTCCAATAAATCTAGTGCTTATCTGGCACCACACATAGTTTTTACATTGACTATTACATTATATTGACTATTTTCACGATACTGTACTTCACATTCTTGTGACTATTTTGTGACTACCAATTGTACTTCCTAATCCCTTCACTTTTCTTCCATACCCTCCTAACCCTGCTCCTGCCTAACAATCATCAGTTTGTTTTTTATATCTGTGAGTCCATTTCTGTTTTGATTGTTCATTTATTCTGTTCTCCAGATTCCACATATAAGTGAGATCGCGTGCTGTTGTCTTTCTCAGTCATTAGTGCTCTGGTGTGGTCTGAAGCTGGCCTCTGGGTGTATTTTTTCTAGTGTTTCTCAGGAGAAGCTCCCATGAAGGTCAATCTCAGCCTTGCCTGTCATAGGCCCCTGGCTACCTAGTAGGAACCATAAAGCTAGATGTGGTCAGTGCTGCCTGTGCTCAACCTGGAGGCATGTGGGTGGGCTTGCTCCCAACAGAGGCTGGCTGCCACCAGCATTGTGCCTCAGGAAGCTTAGCCAAAGGCCCTGGGCCACCAGGCCTATTGCCACCCACTGGCTACCCGTAGGCCCAGCTGTTGAAAGAGCCCCCTTAGGTGCGTGCACTGGGCTAGTTGATCTGGTGTTGAGTGCCCTGGGCAGTGCAGCCCTAGGTGGGCAGGGTGAAGTCCCAGGGAGTCAGGAGGTGCGGCTGGTGGTTTTACACATTTAATGCGGATTCCGTTCTTACATCAGTGCCCAGCAGGTGATCACATCACACAGCACCCCAAGAACACCCCAGCCAGTCACCGCTCCCCACGGGGCAGTGCCTGGCCTGTGACCACTTGGTGAAATGCCTTTAGAATACTGTAGCCAACTGCCACTTGCCACGCTTCCACAAATGCCGGTAAGCTGCCCAAGAATGGCTGCAGTGCAGGTTTCGGGTCACTGCCCACCACCCAAAGCTCCCCAGGCTCGTGCAGGCCTTCAGCCACTGTAAGTTTCCTGGTTTGGGGGCAGAGTTAGCCACCCAGGTGCTGGGAAAGCTTCTGGCAATTTGTTTGAGGTGGGAGGGGCAGGATTCCAGGGAACTATGGGGTGTGGGCAGTGGTTTCTACAAAGTCAATGTGGTCTTGGTTCCTTCAATGGTGCCTGGTCTGCGATCACCCCACAAAAAAAAAACTCCTGGAAAACACTGCAGTCAGCCACCACCGCCTCAGTCCCTCAGGTCCCTGAGAACTGCCCAAGAGACATCACAGGCAGGCCCTGCATCACCTCCCACCAGCTAGCATTTCTCTGATCTCTGCAAAAAGGCTCCCACAGCCAGTGGGGCGGGGCCAGCATCACTGAGGCAGTGCGCAGGTGCAGATTCCACCAGACCAATGCGGGCCCAGACTTGGCCTTTTGTGGGCGGGCTCAACACTGAAAAGATGGTGCCCTCCTATAAGCTACACGTGTGTCAGGCGCCACCCAGGGACTAGAACGGCTCCTCTTCTGCCAGTCCTCACACTGAAGCCACACAACTCAGTCCTTACACGTCCCTGGACCTCCCAAGCTGCTGCCCCTTCAGCAGAGACCAGGTGAGTGTTTGCAAGTGAGCGAGTCTGTGTGTGGCTCCATAAGTGTCTGGGTTTCCAGCTGCCTTCTGTCTCACTGGGAGGGGCAGACAGTCCTCATTGGTTTTCGCTGCCAGATGTTGTGGGACCTCCTCGTTTTGGCACAAGACCCTTGGGCTGAGGAGCCCAGTGTGGGGCTGGGACCTCTCCCTTTTCAGGGGGGACCTCCGCCCAGTTTGGAGCCACTATCTATGGATTTGGAGTCAGCTGATTTCATGTCTCCGCCCCTTCTACCAGTTTCCTCTTTATGTCCTTAGTTATTGGGGTTCTGTTCAGCTATTCTTCACGCGTTTCTTGAGGTTGATTGTTCTATAATTTAGTTGTAATTTTGGTGTGATCCTGGATGTAGTAGGCAGGGCATTTACCTAATCCGTCATTTTGGCCTACCTAATTTCTTTGGGTTGATGCTTTTTTAGATCTGCCTAAACCAGTAGGGTAACTGATTGGCATTTGAATGCTTTATGTTGAGTGGCTGCCTCCTGAAGCAAGAATGTTCTAGATTTCTATGGTAATGAAATCTATCCAAAAGTCACAGGGTTTTGCTACTTAATTATGCATGCAGGTCTTCTATAGAAAGGAGTTGTTATTGATGGTAGGAAATGTGGTAGTCCTAAGATAAACACATTGATTTTGCCAAAATACACGAGATTCTATAAGGACTGAGAAGGTAAATTCAGTCAAATGAGATTACTGTAATGTACTTTGGCGTGCAATCTACAACCCAATTGAAATCCCATCTTTGCCAGTTAGAGTCAAGACATCCTGGGCAAGTCATGTATATCAACTTGAGGCTTAATTTCCTTATTGTAAAAAGAGATTTCGCCACCTTCCTCAATTACCTCCTAGAGTTGTTGTGAAGATCAAGTTGAATAATATATGTAAAATTACAAAGTAAAGACCATATAAATAAGTGAATATTATTTTGCAGTTAAGCGAATAACTTCTCTAAAATTGTCTACAAGATCTCAGATTCTATGTGGACCCTGGAGGCTCTGAACACATTTAACTAAATTTTGTGTCAAAAAAAAAAAAATATTATTGAAACGAAGTATAAATAGAAAATATTCAAAGGGATTTTTTTTTATTCAAGCACTAAGTGTGTAGTTAGCTGTGCTGTTTTCTTTTTTTTTTATAGATTTATTTTATTGTTTTTGACAGAGAATGAGTGAGACAGACACAGAGAAACAGAGAAGGGGGAGGGCCCAGAGCAGTTTCCCTAGCTGTCATCAATTTTTGACATGGTTTTGTTCCACACAGATGGGCAGGGGCTGCACAGGGCAGGAACTAGGATAGGGGCCTTTCACATGGGAGGCACACCCCCTCAAGCCAGGGGCTGAACCATGGGGTGAGAACCAAACTGGGGGCCTTCCACTTGGGAAGCACACCCCAGGTCAGCACATCAGTCTACACGGGTGGGGCCAGGATCCGGTCCTCGGTCCCTGGAGCTACAAAGTGAGTGCTTAACCTGCTGAGCCATCCCGGCTTCCCCTGGTTTGTTTTCTAACATCAGCTATTCTTGGTATGCTTAGAAATAGGTAGGCAAGATAAAGAAACCAAATAGATAAAACGTAAATGAGTTTAGAGAAAAATAAGTCAAAACATATATCTGTTAAACAGGCTAGTTCTTGAAATAACTTAGTTTATACTATGGGAATTAAGAAGAAAACAAAAATGAACTTTTAAAATACAAACTATGTTATTTGACAACCAGAATGTATTTTACAACCATTCAAGGTGGTAATGATAGGAAACGACTTGGAATTTAAGGATTATCAGGAAAACAGCTTCCTCCAGGCAGCATCCAAACTTGCTTGCTTAGGTCTAGGGAGTACTTAGACTTCAAACAAAAATATTTACGTATTTACTCTTTAAAATGTTAAGGGCAAGCAGGTTGGACTTCGCATCCACTCAGAAGCAAAGTGGCTTGCCGTTTAATGTATTATAATAGCATACCGAAAGCTTCACTTGGGGCTTTCGATAAGGCAGCTGGTCTGAGCACTTCAAAAATAAAGACATAAAAACCAGGAAAAGGAGGATAGGAATAGTTTGGGATCACACAAAACACATTAATCAAATGAAACACAACCACCAAATGCAATGTTGTAAACCTTGATTGGATTCCAGATCAAAACATAAATAAAGCAGACACTCTGGGTGTCATTTGGGAAAATCTAAATATGGACTAAATATCAAATGTTGGATTGAATGCATGTAAATTGACTTTGGTGTGATTGATTTTTATGGTTATTAGGAGAACGCCTTTATTTTTAGGAGGTACCTGCTTAGGCAGTTAGGGATGAAGTATCAATATGTATAATTTACTTTCAAACAGTTCAGTAAAAAAAACAACAACACGTTTTTGTGAAGAGAGATAAAGCAAATAAGGAAAGAGGTTCACAACTGCTAAATTTGGGGAAAGGGTACATGGGTACTCATACTGTTTTTAAACTCTTTGGAAGGTTTGTATTTTTTTTTTTTTTTTAAGAAAAAGGTGGAAGAAAGAAATTATTACTTCTTTTCTGACTGGAAATCAATTTAAAAGCAATAATTAGGGGAAGCCGGGATGGCTCAGCGGGTTATGTGCTCGCTTTGCAGCCCTGGGGACCTAGGATCGGATCCTGGCCCCAATCCGTGCGGACCCGTATGCTGAACTGGGGTGTGCTTCCCATGCAGGAGGCCCCCAGCCCAGTTCCTGCCCTGTGTGGCCACCGCCCACCTGTGTGGAACAAAACCATGTTGAAAGCTGATGAAGTACAACTATGGAGACTGCTCTGGGCCCTCCCCCTTCTCTCTGTCTTTCTCTGTCTCTGCAATAAAATAAATCTTAAAAAAAAAGAAGTAGGCAAAATAATTACTATTATACGACTCTATATTTAGAAATCCAAGAAAATCATCTGAAAACTTATTACAAACAAAAAGAAAAATCAATACTGTAGTTGGGCATTAAGTTAATGAACAGAAATAGTTTTCATAAATACAAACAGCAATCAGAAGACATAATAAAATAAGGTACTTCATATGTGAGTGACAAAAATAGTTAAAATATCAAGGAATAAACTTAACAAGAAACAAGCAAGCTGAACTTTAAAATGCTCCTGAGAAACAAAAAGAAGACTGAAATAAATGGAAAGACTCTAAATTCTGCATAGGAAGAAAATACCATGAAGATTTCCGTTTTCTTCAAGTTAACCTCTGAAATTATTACTACAATCCCCAAGAAACACTAAGAGAAATTTTTTTTTTTTTTTTACATTTGCACATTGATTTTAGAGTGGAAGAAAACATGAATAGCTAGAAAATAAAAGGAGTGAATATTAATTAGTTCTGTCAGGTATTAAAACAGTAAGATAGTCTATTACCAGGGCACAAATCAATAGAAATAGAATAGGAACTCAAGGAACAAAAGAAGCAATATGGTAATCAAATATATGATAAAATGAGCAACTCATGCCATTTCAGAAAAAAATATTCAATAAAATGATTTGAGACGATTGGGTGGCAATCTTAAAATAAATTTGGATTTATAACACAAAGCTTACATTATGTTTATTTCCAAATAAATGAAAGATATAAAATAAAAAATTATTAAGCCATATATAAACTAATTATTTAAAATTATTATTTTGGAAAAGAAAATCTTTTCAAAGTATAACACAATACCCAGAAGCCATACAAGAGATTGATAATGCCAGCTATGTAAAAATAAATAAATAAAAATTCTGAATGGCTTATCACACCAAGCTAAGTCAACAAACAAAAATAGTTTAGAATATTTTAAAGTTATATCATTAACACAGAACTAATTTACCTAATATGAGGTTGTCCAGAAAGTATCCAGTTATGTAATTTGAAAAATAGAAGCATGTATGGATGGATTTTTTCCTGACAGCCTTTGTATATAAAGAGCTACAAATTCAAAAGATAATGTTGTGGTTTCAAATAAAATGAGTAAAGGAACAACAAATAATTCATACCAAAACAAATCTAAAGGATTCATGAAACCATGTTACCGCCCCCCTCATTGAAAAGAAATGTAACCTAAAACTACAGTGTGATAACCATTGTCACTCATCAGACTCATGAAATTTAAATACTTTTTTGGTACAACTGTGGGGAAAGAGACTTTTTATTCAGACATCACTGTTGGGAATGTAAATTTATAGAACCTCAATGAAGACCATTTTGGCAGTATCTGTCAAAATTCAATGTATTTTCATTTTGACCTAGTAATTTCACATCTGAGAAGTTATTCTAAAGATGATGATAATAACAATAGTAATAGTAACAGCAACTAATGCAGCATTTACTGTATGACAGTCACTAAGTAATTTACATGGGGTGATTCACTGAATCTTTGTGTTAACCTGAGTTCTTACTGAAGAGAAACTTGAAGCAAAGAGAAGGGTAAGTAAGAGGCCCAAGAACACACAGCTAGTAGGTATAGCCTGGTTTCAAACCCCAGAGATATATTCCAGAATCCAGCTTTTATTGTGACCTCTCAAGATATACTTGGATGTAAGACAAATACAAAGTGAACATAGTTTATCACAACTGTATTGTTCAGGATAGGAAATTAATGAGAATAACCCAATATCCATTAATAAAGCCTTGATTAAATAAATGGTTACATACATAAAATGTAATACCACTCAGATGTTAAAAATGAAATTCCTTATGACTTGATATGGATAAACCGCCAAAATAACTTTTAAATAAATACCAAGGTGAAAAACAGTATATATTACATGACATCATTGGTGGGATGTGGTGGGGGGAATAAATATATTTATTTTCTTTATATCTTTACAATATCTCTGGAAAAGGACAAACACACCCACAACACACTCCTCTAATAAATCAGAGGTCTGTGGTGGGGAGAGAGAACTGTGTAGCTGAGGGGCAAAATTGGAGAGATTTCATTAAATAACTTCTACATTTTGAATTTTGAGCCATTACATTATCATTAAATTTAATAATGATAATAATAAAATAGTATGGACCCTCCTTAGGGTTTGTGTCACAGAGGAACAAATTGTGGCAAGGTGAATAAAGGTGACAAATGCTTCCTTGTAGAAAATTTCTAAGGAATGACTACAGAAAAATACATAGTCATGCATTTAGTAATCACTTAATGAAACAGATAAATCACAGAACTCTTTCCTAGCACAACTGAGAAAAGAACCAATTTTTTAAACTCCTAATATAGTCCTCTTCCCAGCATTTTCCGTATAGCTCTTATATTTTCCTATAGCTAAGGTGATTTCAAAGGTAATGTTCTATACACTCACAGGTAGTAGAGGTTTTATCCTCAAAAAAGAGGCTTGTCTACTGTACAATATGCAAAGAGATGTCTCTCTGGTCTCAAACACTGGATTAGTAATGTGTGTCCCTTACACACACACAGACATTTACCAATTAGTGGTCTTTAAGCCTTTCTGCTCACCTGCACACTTTTTTTTGGATATAACATTAAAAAAAAAATTAAATTTATTGAGGTGACATTGGTTAGTAAAATTACATAGATCCCAGGTTTAGAATTCTTACATACATCACAATGAAATGAGCATTGACTGTGATTGGAGTAAATATCTCACGACATGATTTAATAATACAAGTTTTAACTACCTCTAGAGGGTTTTACACTCAGAGACAGTTCATAAGAGAAAGATGTGATATTCATTTGGGGCTTTTCATTTTTATTTGGTTAAGTGGGAAAATTTTTTTCTCAGCTAGTTTTGGGAAAAGAGTATTTGTGGAAGATGAGGGTCTGCAAATTGATTTCGGGCTTAAAGCAATCAATCCATCCCAGCAGCGTCTCTTGCAATGATTTTGTGTATTATCACTTATTCCATTTTTAAAAATTCTATGCTAAACCACAGGTATCATCCTACTTTCTTATTTTACCCTGTTTCAGATGAAAAAAAGTGCCCAACTAGAGGGAATATGTAAGAGATAAACAGCTCTGTAACATAAGCTAGTGATCAGTGAGTCTCTTAATCTTCAGCTCACTCCCTTGTCCTTGACAATGCTGTTTGTTACAAAGCTGCTGTTACCAGTCACACACTAAATATGATGGAAAAGAGATATTAGAAAAAAAAATCTAGAATTAAGAAGCAAAAGGATGGGCCTTTTGAGCCACCTCTTCTTTTTTTAAAGATTTATTTTTATTGTTTTTTGACAGACAGAGAGAAGGGGGAGGGCTCAGAGCAGTCTCCATAGTTGACAGCATTAGTTTTCCATGTAGTTTCACTCCACAGGTGGACTCAGGGCTGCACAGGGCAGGATCTGGGCTGGGAGCCTCCCGCATAGGTCCTGGCAAGAACTGAGCTGGGGCCACACCCCAGTTCAGCATATGGATCGCAGGGGCCAGAGCTGTAATTCAATCCTCAGGCTCTGGGGCTGCAAAGCGAGCACTTAACCCACTGAGCCATCCCTGTTTCCCCGAGCCACCTCTTGCTCAAGGCCCATGTCCTCCTTTTGGAACTGTACTCTTACTGTTTTCTCTATCAATAAACTATTCCTTCATTCCTATTAAAAAAAAACAAAAACAAAAGAGCAAAAGGATGCATAACAGATTGCCCATCCCAGGTTCTGTATGATCTGTGAGCAATCAAGATATTTTAGGCTGTTTTGAAATTGTGGTAAGAATTGAGTACTATGCTCTTTGCAACATTTGTTCCAAATTTGAACCAAGAAGGGAAGAGAGATACTCTGAGGTTCTGTTTAAGGTGCTCCTGAGTGGTAACTATCTCTGTATTGATAATAGCTAAATGTTGAGCGCATGTTATAAACCATACACTGGTAGGCACTTCACACAGATAATCGCACTTAATCCACACAGCTATTCTGTGAAAGTGTGAACTACTATTCTCAGTTTACAGATGGAAGGTTATGGTTTTGGTAGCTTAATTAACTTGGTCAAGTTCACATAGAGCTAGTGCACCAAAGTTCTGAGTCCTGATCACCTGCTTCCTGGTGCTTTAAATGAATCATTAGGCAAGTATCTGTTGCATCCACCCAGAGCTTTGAATTTTAATATGGATACACATTTCATTGCCCTAGTTTGTTATAGAGTAACAATGCCTCTAGAGAAAACATGTTTTCTATTACTTTTGTTTTTCCACAGTAAGAACTTAAATAACTGGGTAAGAAGTTAATTGATACATAACAGCTCCACAAGACTTAAAACTATTGTATTTCAGCATCATTGTAAATAAGAATACAAAATAGCCTTCCCTCATCCCTTTTGATTGGGATTGACTTTGTTTCAATTCAATTTTTTTCGCATTAATTTCTGATAATTGAGGATTAGAATGAAACTGGTTTCTCTGTAGTTCCATATTAGCATAGTTGACTTGATTGGTTTTCTATACCAGGTTAACTGGTCTCTATTGAGAAAGGATTTCAGCAGGTAAACCTCAGGAGACAGTAGAGATGGTGTTATTAAAAGCTGCGATTAAATGCTGGAAGCTGTGCATAATTGGGAATAATTTTATCTGCTTTGAGGATTTTATAGTACTTTTTATACCTTTCCCCATGAAAACCTGATTTATCTCGATTATCTCATAAATGCCTTATAAAAATAGCATTAAGATACAGTGATTGCTAGATAGGTATATAAATTGAAATCATTTTTTAAAAAAGATTTTATTGTTTTTACAGAGACAGAGAGAGACAGAGAAGAGACAGAGAGAAAGGGGGAGGGCCCAGAGCAGGCTCCACAGTTGCATGCCATTAATTTTCAACATAGCTTCATTCCACTCCGGTGGGCGTGGGACCACACAGGGCGGGAACCTGCCAGGGGCCTCCTGCATGGGAACCTTGTCCCAGTGGGAACCAAACTAGGGGCCCCACATGGGAATCACACCCCAGCTCAGCACATGGGTCCGCAGGGTCTGGGACCAGCACTGGGACAAAGCAAGTGCTCAACAGGCTGAGCCATCCCAGCATTCCTGAAATCATTTTTTGATAGACTGAAATCATTCTCCCACTCAGCGTATCTTTTCCCCTTGTAATTATAATTAACGGTAATGTCATCCACTCAATTACAAAACAAACAAAAACAAAAAAACAACCAGGAATCATACTCAATTTCTTATTCTTACTCCAACCAATAAAGTCCTGTGATTTTGCCTCCTAATATTTCCCCAGTTAATCCCTTCTCCATCCCTATTTTTATATTTAGTTTAAGTTCTACGCTTCTATTGCAATTTGTGTCACTAGCCTTAAATCTATTCTATACTCTAACATAAGGTGACCAGACGTCCCGATTTTTAACAATTTGTCCCACGTCCCGCGGCGTTTTAAAAAAGTCCTGATTTTTGGAAAGAATGCATGACAAGCTAGGGAACGGCGGGAGACAGACCAAATTTTTAATCAAGAACACCCCCACCCCCACCCCCCCACCCCCGGTCAATGGTGTCCCGCTTTACCAATGTTAAAATCTGGTCACCTTACTCTTAACAGCCAATGACCTCAACAGATTTCAAATCTGACCATGCTACGTGCCGTGGTATACTAAGGTCATACTAAATTTAGGAAAGTTATGTAGAGCCAGCCTTGTATCACCTGGCTCCTGCAACCTTTCCAACTTCTGCTAATTTCCACTTCTCCTGAGTAATCCTGAAATTGCCATCCTAATAGCCTGGCATAACTTGCATTTTATTGTTACACTAGTTATGTTTCTAGCTCTGTCATTAGGCATTTTCCAAGGCAGGGACTTTCTAATTTATCTTTGTGCTTCAGATGTTCACACTGGAAGAAAGCAGGCACTCAAGTGTTTATTGAACTGAACTGCAAGCCTTCTTCTTGAAGAAAGTATAACTATTTAACAAATGTTGGCCATTTTAATAGACGTCTTTCAAGATTTTCTCTCCAGAGTTCCAGTCAATGTGCTGGATTAAGTAAATGCTGAGTTTACCTGCTCCCAAGATCAATCACCTGGAGAACCATTTGAAGACTAGTTGAATGGAACTCCCATAACTGATGATATAAAGCCACGTTGAGACTGACCATCTAAAAACATTTTTTCCCTCCAATTCCTGTGGAACATGTTAAAATACCTCATAGCCACCCAAGGCTTTTTCATTTACATTTAGTGGGCAGTAATAATTTACTGTGGAAATTCTGATGCTAATAGTTATGTTTATGCAACTTCTTCACTAGCATAACTTTGATGAATAAGTGAGTTCAAACACTGACATACATTTGAACCCTCAGAATACATTAATGTGTACAAATGTAGAAATGTAGTGCTGAATAACAGCAAAAAGAACATTTAATGATTAGAATCACATCAGTAAATGAAACAAGAAAAGCATGGAAAAGTTGTATATTGTTACTTTGTGATGAATGTTATTTTCTTTTATTTAGGTAAACCTAAATAAAAGCTCTATTAAAAAATAATGGATGGGAAAGCTGGGATGGCTCAGTGGCTTAAGCGCTCGCTTTGAAGCCCTGGGGACCAAGGATCGAATCCCGGCCCAGGCGGACCCATATGCTGAGCTGGGGTGTGCACCCAGTTCAGTTCTTGCTGGGGCCTATGTGGGAGGCCCCCCTGCCCAGTTCCTGCCCTGCACAGCCCTGTGCCCACCTGTGGAGTGAAACTATATGGAAAATGAGTGCTGTCAACTATGGATACTGTTCTGGGCCCTCCCCTTCTCTCTGTCAAAATCAATAAAATGAATCTTAAAAAATAATAATAATAATAATGGGGGAAGCCAGGATGGCTCAGCGGGGTAAGCACTCACTTTGCAGCCCTGGGGACCGAGGATTGATCCTGGCCCTGGCCCGTGGGGACCCATATGCAGAACTGGGGTGTGCTTCTCATGCAGAGGCCCCAAGTTTGGTTTCCACCCCCCAACTTAGCCCCTGGCCTGAGAGGGTGTGCCTCCCATGCAGGAGGCCTCCAGCCCAGTTCCTGCCCTGTGAGGCCCCACCCACCTGTGTGGAACAAAACCATGTTGAAAACCGATGACTACAACTATGGAGACTGCTCTGGGCCCTCCCCCTTCTCTCTGACTGTCAAAAACAATAAAATAAATCTTAAAAAAGAAAAAAAAGAACCAAATACCATTCGGTTTAAGGGGAAGATGGTTATGTACATACATTTAAAATAAATTTTCAAAAGGATAAATAGGTAAAGCATCCAGAAAGGTAGAATGGGAATGACCTAACCAAAAAAAAATTGGGAGACTATAAGTGATTTGGGCAGTGGGAAAAGTTAAGTATATAGAGAAATTATTTCAAATGCTTTCCCTTAGCAAGAATTTATGCATTATTCTATGCGTGGCACAGTTGGACACTAGCTCAGTTTTTGGATCTAGAGCAGGGGTCTCCAAACTTTTCAGCTTGCGGGCTGCATTAACTATCAAACAGCAGTTTGGGGGCCGACTACACACTCGAGGTCCAAATAAAAAAGAATCAAAACATAGATGTTGTTTTTAATTATTTATTTAATATTATTTTATTCAGATAAAAAGGTTTCCATGGGCCGGATGAGAGAGCCTCATGCGGCCCGTGGGCCGTAGTTTGGAGACCCCTGATCTAGAGCAAGAAATGAAAATGACAGTGGCGTAACTTGGATAATTTACATAGAGAATGTTTATATCCCACTCTACTACCTCGTATAAGGAGGAAACAATACTAACATTAGGTGCTGTCTGTCTCTGTGAAAGAGACAGTATTTTAAGATTTCATGTCAAAAATTTCCTAAAATTTTTGTATCTTATTTCTCCATGAAATTTCCACATTTGTTATTACAGTGAACCATTATTTACTACAATGTTTAAAGATTTTAAGATCATAGACACACTGTTGAAAAATCTAAGAACTTTAATAACAAAATTAACTGGTGGCTTGAAAGATCCCATTTCTAGAGAACTTAATCTATGCCCAAGAGAAACTAAAGGACAATCCTTTTATGGTTTCATAAAGTGAAAAAATATTAGTTTCAAGCAGAAAATGAAGGTGCAAATTTTAGAGCCATCATGGTGAAATGTTCTAATTTGCTTTCTTAAATATGCTTGTATTTGAAAAGCAATCTATTAACTATAAAAAATAAACCAACATTATATGTCAAAAGAATGAAACACTGTCATTAGGCATACTGAAGAGTATGAGGCTACAAAATTTAGAGCAAATACTAAGGTAGATGTGAATCCATCCTAAGATATTTTAAGTTGTGAAACTTGACAATTTCTAATAGGAAACTCCTATACATACTAAACATTTTAACAGTATAGAGATCAACATAACTTTCAAGACAGAACTTTAATCCTTAATTATAAAGTATTTTAAATTATCTTCAAGTTTGAACTAAATGCTAGCTGGAAAATCTAAGAGGTAAAATTACAATGATCAGGTAGGCTTTCAAAAAGTTTATCAAAACAATGTTTATCTCCATTGGAAATAGGTTATTTTTAATGGTAAGAAAGGACCAGGAAAAGGAAATATTTCTTTTTACAAATATATTTTGTATTTTCAATTCATTCCTTTTAGGAAAAATGTCCTGCATTCTATGGAAGAATAGAGAAACAAAATAAAACAGGCGTATCTAATCTTTTGGCTTCCCTGGGCCACACATAAAATACATTGATGATAGCTAATGAGCTCAAAAAAAGGCTGCAAAAATATCTCATGTTTTAAGAAAGTTTATGAATTTGCATTCGGACACAATGGTTATTGTGTTGTAGTAGTAAAAAAAAAAATACCGGTAAATAAAATATTAGGGCCATAATTGCCTAAAACATTGTGTAGCAACAGCTACACCTGGTGGCCACATATGAGTAGTGCAGTTTCCTAGCTGTAACACAATAAAAGGTAAATTTGGAAATAGCTGTCTCTCAATTTATTTAAGGTTTTAAGGTAAGGGTTATCCTTGACTACAAATTATGTTTTAAGGGAACATTAAAAAATTCTTGGTGGAACAAAGGCTCATAAGCTTGAATCCAGTCAGTGTCTTTCAGTTTAAAAAAGTAGCGAAAGTAAAACTCAACCCAGAAAGAACGTACAGGTACTTTATTGCTCATCTTTCACACAAAGCACACCTCCAGCCATTTTCTTTCACAGCTTGACAATGTTTAAGTATACAAAAACCCAGCAAGAAGCATCATGTCATGTTAGATTTCAGTAACGGAGAATGGAAAACATCAACTCAGCCAGGCTTCTGTTTTCTGCAGCAATAATAAAGGGCCTCCTGCACTAATCAAGTCTGTCCATTCTCTGTAGTGCATTTCTTTCATTACAAAAGTCTCCTGCCCAGAGCAAACTCACTTGTATTTGCTGAGCCAGTGGTATTAACTCGTGCACAAAACAAATTTCAGTTTGCTGTTTCTTCTAGCAGATTTCAAGTAAAAGTAAGTTTGAAAGAGGAACTTGTTTTGAATGGATGCGGGTCATTTTGAATTGCTAGACTTAACTAAATGCCTACATGTACTATAGGTTCACAACTTAAGTTTGCTTTTATGATCTTTACGGATTTTGGCCGTGTTCAAGGTTTTCAGAGTTCAGCTTGTGGTATAGTATTCAGTCAAAAGGATAAGGCTACTGAATGTGCTATCTGCAGAAGAGCTCATTTAATAGGAACTGATCTAAAAGTTCTATCATGAAGCAAATGTGATATAACCTCTCTGAAAAAAAGCCAATCAGGGCAGAACTGTACTTGGAAAATAGACATTAGAATACTATAAGGAAAACACATATAAATGCATTGTTAATATGAGGAAGGTTTCCTAGTTGTAAATTTAAAAAAGTCTAGGAGAATCCTCATTTTTAAAACTGCATATTGAAAACATGAAAACTACTAATTCAAGTAATTTCTTCAAAAAAGTATGCATGTTCTGACTGTGGAATTAGTCTACTGGTCAATTAAAGGCAATTTTAATTACCTTTTAAAAAATTCTTCATAAAAAGGAGATGTTGTATGTGTGTCAAATAAACAGCATTATGTAATTCTTATTAAAAAAAAAACAATCCAACAAAACTGAATGAAGACCTACAAATGCTTATGCTAAGCAGGAGTCTTCCTGCCACCTGTGGTCTCACACTAATTCAAAATTATGCTGGATTCAGAATTCTGAAACTAAGTTTCTATTACTTGAGCTCTAGCAAAATGTTAAGTTCTGTAGCCTCAACTAGTATAATGTCTTCCCTGTCCAAATCCAGAATGATTATACTGGTAGCCTCCATGTTGGAAGTGCTGTTCAAATTGTCCCCCCTGGTGATAATTCTGACTCCCCCTTCCTCCCCAGCCCCCTCCCTGGCCTCCCCGTCCCCCTCGGCCTCCACGCCCACCTCTCCCACCACGCCCACTGCCTCGGTCACCATGGTGCCCACCGTCTTGGTATCTGTTGTCCTGCTGGTATCCACCACCCTGGTATCCACTTCCTGTGTATGTAGCTGTTTGGAAGCCACCATAACCACCACCTTGGTAGCCACCACTGTGGCCACCATGATAGCCACCTGGCTGGAAGCCTGAATCTCGATAACCACCATCTTGGTAGCCACCTCCTCCTCCACTCCCTCCATCTGTCCAGCCTCCTTGATGCTTATTTCCTCTTCCTCCCCCTCGGCCACCATGGTCGTAGCTACCACGTCCACCTCGCCCTCCGCCTTGTTCATGACCTCCGCGTCCTCCATATGAGGAATGTTCATAGCCACCTCTCCCGCCTCCTCGGCCTCCTGTTTGCTGTTGGGGGCCATCTTGTCTTTTCTGCCACGGTGGCATCTCTGGGGGTGGAGGTTCAATTTCATTGGGTCTTCCTCCTCTGTCAGGCACCCTGCCCATCAACACCTACGAGGCAAGAAAGACATTTTAAATGATTCTATTTGGTAAACAAATGAATTTGTAGAAAAAGAAAGGAACTCTCATCACCTTATTGATGGCACAGGCAGTCTTTTCTCTTATAGACCCACTGCTTGTCCTTAAAATCTTTGACAAATCTTGTCTTGCAGCCAAAAGATGAGCAACAGAAATAGTACTTTTAGAAGATAAGACTGAACGTTTTGGCTGGTAAACCTTTGCTAATTTCTCTGTTTGACTCTGTTGAAAGAAAGTGTTTAAAGACAAATGTCAATTTTCAAAATGACATAGAAACAGTCATGTTAAAGAGCTCCAAGATGTCTGAGGATAATACTTACTAGTCTCTAGATGGGAGAAAAAAGGTTATATACTCACCATTTATGCCACTGAGTCAAGATCTCACAGTTCAGCAAGAAATAGCAGTGTGTGTTTTGGAGGTAAGGGAGAGGAGGACTGTAGTGGGTAGAGGGGCTGCTTTTTGGACTGTGGGGCTAAAAAGGTAAAAAGGTTCCCCCTGCTGCTGGTCTCAGATTATTTGCTTTTTATTTTCCCCATGTTTACTTACTATGTTAGCTGTGACTAATTCCGTACTAATTATGTTAACAGGTAACATGATACATTTCTTACAAAACTGATTCCCCTATTCAATACTTCCCTCTATTATAAATAATAAATAAGAAAAAAAGGGTCTACCTTAACCATTTAGTAGAAGTGTAAATTAATGATTAAGACTGTCAGCTCTCAATAGACAGAAAAATCACTAGGAAATTAGGAAACCTGGGCAAGTCATTTGAACCTACTTCAAACACAAGACCACAAAAGATGAATGAATAGACTACATAAAAAGAAAGTTTACACAAGAGCATTTAAGTTTGAACAAATATAAAACATTATTTTCCAGACAAAAAGCAATACAGGCAAATTATCATAAATTTTGGGAAACAATAATCTCCCAGCTATAACAGCGAACTGGCATAGGAACATAAATATTTGGTTAGTCTTTCAGTTATATGTAGGTACTCAAATACTGATGGTAAACATTAAAATTATATATGTGACAAAGTAGAATGTAAAGAGGTTTGCTTATTATGATTGTTTAGATGGACAAAAGAAAAGAATACTAAAAATGGTAAGAGGTATTGTGGTAGATCAGTGACTATTTTAAAAAGCATCTTTAATAATCAAAAGGATAAATGTCATTCCATAGTTTGTCTGGGGAATGTCTACTTTTCTTATAGACACTATTGTACCTAAATAAGTGCTCAATCTATGCTTGTTGAATAGAAATAGATACCTGTAAAAAAGTTGTTTCATATATTTTTCAACTAAATTAATATAAAATGTAATTTCAAAGTGAGATAGAAGTTCATAAATTTCATTACGTGAAATAAAAGTTCACTTTGTGCATATGAAAGTACATTCTATAAAGTAATTTAACATGATGTTTCAAAGTGAGATGTCAGTACATAAATTCTACTAAATGAAAAAATCCTCAATACAGTTATATATTTCATACAGTCATTATGTATTATAGTTCAAAAGAATCTTAAATGTCACCTAGATTAAGCATGGCACTTGAAAGATAACACAACTGAGGAGTAAGTGGATGTTCATGTATCAGTAGGCCAGCTGTGAAGTCCCGTAATGGCAGAGCTAAGACCAGCACCGCGGTGTAAATGCCTCAGTCAGTGCACTTTCATCAATCATGTTTTTCTAGCTGACAGTCATAGGTTATTGTTTTTGGAAGTATATGTAACATGCTGAGAGTGAAATGATGGTTTTTACTGAAGATAATTTAAGAAAGGACTGGTATTTCCTAAATAGCAACCACAGGAGAGAACAATTTACTCCCGTTATTACTACAGACTAGCTGAGTTATTATTACGTAGTCTCCTATTTATCTGGGTCTCCATTTTTTTTTTTTTTTTAGTTGCAAAATGAGGGGACTTACGATTGATCTAATAAATATCTACCCCAGCAATTTGGCAGTCAAATACGACTGTGTGCTAAGTTTTATAGATTTAAGGGGAAACTAACATATTAGCAAGATTATTGGAAGAAATAAAAATGTTTTCTGAGTTACTTCCCTAAAATTCAGAAAGATCTGTTTACAAAAATGAATGCATTATTAACAGGGGAAGCGGGATGGCTCAGAGGGTTGAGTGCTGACCCTGGGGATCCAAGGACTGAGTCCTGGTCCCAGCCCATGTGGGCCCATATGCTGAACCTGGGTGTGCTTCCCACCCCAGTTTGATTCCTGCTGGGGAGGACTTCCCATGTGGGAGGCCGCTGGATTGTGGAGGGGCCATCTCCCATGTGCGAGGACCCCTGCCCGGTTCTTGTCTGGTGCGTGCCCACCTGTGGAATGACTCTATGCCAAAAACTGATGACATACAACTATGGTGACTGCTCTGGGTCCTCCCCCTTCTGTCTGTCAAAAACAATGAAATAAATCTTAAAAAAAACAAAACAAATGCGCTATTAAGGGATCATCTAATACTAACCCATCTGGACCAACCTCTAAAAATTCAAAGATTACTTCTATTTCAGTGTTCTAAGAGGTCAAATTAATCAACCATGCCCATTAATTCCCACTTATTGTTACTCAGCAACTCACTAAAGAAAAGTTGCTGTGTTGTGTATTTCTTACATATTTTGCTTGTAGTCACTAGTGTATCTAAACTGTACTAGGAATGCTTTAGGATCATGTTTATAAACATTCTGCTCTTTTAAATTATTTAATGTGTACCTTAGCTCTGTCAGACCAACCAAAAGACTGGACGGTGACATCCAAACGTTTTATTAGCAGCTTTCTCCGAACGTCATATTCATTGGCTATGGCTTGATTAATTGCTTCAATCTTTTCCTGAAATAAAATTAAAACACAAAACAAAAACAAAAAGCAGTATTTAAATCTGCTTGACTCTGTTCCAAAAGGGTAGAAACTGTGTGTATTTTATTCATAACTGAATCCTCAGCACTTACCACAAAATAAATTATTTCATAAATACAAGTTATAATAATTAGGGAAATGATAGGAAAAATATCTCAAAATATAATATAGAATATGTAAAGTATAAAATCCTCATTTAGCTTTCTCATAATTCACTGTGTGATGGTCAGCCCAATGAAGGTTTTGGCTTGAAGGCCACCCATTTGGCAATTAGAAACATGCATCATAATGAACTTCAATTTATTTGAATCAGCTGTGTGAAATATTTACAAATTATGAGATAAGTGCTTCTAATCTTACACAAGTAAAATTATTTGACATAAATTTTAAGATTCACAAAAATGACTCTAAGGATGTCTACCTAGGAAAATTACATATTAGAAAATATAGGGAAGCCAGGATGGCTCAGTGGGTTACGTGCTTGCTTTGTAGCCCCAGGGTCCGAGGATCAAATCCTGGCCCCAGCTCATGTAGACCCATATGCTGAACTGGGGAGCGTTTCCCATGGGGGAGGCCCCCAGCCCAGTTCCTGCCCCAGCCCACCTGTGTGGAACACATGTCGAAAACTGATGATGTACAAATGATGTACAACTATGGAGACTGCTCTGGGCCCTCCCCCTTCTCTTTATCTCTCTCTTGTCAAAAAAACAATAAAATAAATCTTAAAAAAAAAAGGAAAATATAACTTATAGTTGGTAAAATATCTTGAGATAGACGGTTCCTTACAAATTTACTCAAGGTGTTCACTACTCACCCAGTGGGCTGGTCCCATTGACTTCTTCAATAAAGGCTTTCCCACATGATTAGGTGGAACTTTTGCTAATGTTTCCTTTAACTGATACAAAAAACATAAATGAATGAATAAACAAATCTAAAAGTAACACATATCCTCATCTTCCCAAGTCCCATCATATCTTGTCATCAAAAGAAGATTCCTGACAGAGGCAAAGGTGGAGGATGTTTTGAAATGTGAGACCCACACAATAAAGACACACTCACTTGTCCCACTCCTCACGTGCCTATGGAAGCATGATTCCTTCACTGCACCTAGAACAGTGCCTGACAACGACAGGCACTCAATGTGTATTTGTTGAATGGATGAATGAACACACAGAAATATATGGACTATGGATACATTGCTGCTCCCCTGTAGAGTTCAGCCAGATTTGTGCATCATGGTGTCCATCTGCCCCACAATGCAAATGTACCAGTCCTCACAGTCCAGCAGACATGCGTACAGAGAATAACTCTGCTATAACAAATATCATTCTCTTCTACTCATTTTTTATTAAAACTGCTTGTTCCTAATCAATTATTTTAAAAAACCTCTTTAACTGTTGATAATATGTGATATAAAAGTAATTCTGACTTACTGTCACATACTAGACTATGTTAGCAGTCAGTGAATCTAATCTAGTTCATCAGCTGAAACATGTGAGATCTGAAGTGACTAGATTAAAAACCAAGAACATTAACATCCTTTTCAGTCTAATCAATGGGGAGGAGGGTGGTAACATTTAATGACAAAGACCTTAAAATTAACTGCATCAAAGTTCAATAATAAAATAAGTTTTAAAAGGACTTAATGCTTAATTCTTTTTATATTATGTCTAGCTTATTTCAGCTTATAAATCAAAGTGTAAAGTTTCCTCTTTGAAAAAGAGACATGCTAACATGTTAAAAAAATACTAAAATAGTAATTTCTCTTTAAGTCACGTAGGATTAAAACCCAAAACTCATTTAGTAACAATTAATAATATGCACATTAGGTTCCCATTAAGAGAAATTTAACTTGCTTCATTTCAAACAAATGTAGGACTATGCCTTTAATACACTACAATCTGGTACTAAAGGTCTTACTTTTTTTTCAATCCCGCTGAAGAATTGGAACATAGTTATATTGGCTGGAGGTTTGGACATTCCTAGAGCAATACATATGCCTTTCAACTCTTGAAAGACCTCACTACCGCCTCCTTCTTGAGCTTTTTTTGGAGGAGTATTCACACAGAGCATTCTGGCAGCTTCTAGTTCTGAGATGAGGTATGCTGAAGTAAACAAAATAAAATTTCAAAATGAGATACAGCTACAGTTAATAATCATAAGTCTGGAGTCACAACTCTATAGACCTAATGATATGTAACTTTTAAAGCTGCAAGAATGGATTAAAACCAAGAAAAAAAAACCCAAACATTTTTATCTCAAATGACATAATATAGAAACTAGTTTTGTAATTCAGGTATTTAACCAATGTATATTTAAAGGTTGACTTCAAAATAAGCGAGTCCTCTTTGAAACCAAAGGATCAAGTTAGATCATATCTAAAAATCTAGATTCTTGCATTCCACTAGTAAGAAACCTACAGAACAGGTGTTGGCATCTGTTGACAAATTTGCAAAAGGTGGCAGGTGGCCAATTTTCAGCAACAGTTAAAAAGGTTATTATTATTTTTTACCACTGACATGCACCAGTGATTTAATTACCTTGCCCTCTTACTTCCCAATACTTAGGCAGTCTGTTTAGAACTAGTGTTAAACAACATTTTTAAGTAGTCAAATTTTAACTTATAGGAGAAGAGGGAAGGCTTTACTAAACTCCCGAAAGTTCTTTAAGTTCTAGTCCCCTGTAGCCTAATATCACCTTCTGGCTGCTCAAAACAACCTCTCTTCCATTTGTATCCTTCTCACTATTCCTTTCCCCGCTACTTTCCTCACTCTAGCCTCCTCTCTCAAAAAACAACAAAACTTTGTAATCGTTTCTTGGCCCTTTTGTATCAATATCATCCCATGTGTGTTGATTTCAATTAGGTAAAATGAGGGCTGCAATCTGCTTCAGGTAATTAAGATGAAGATATAAATATTCAATCTTACTCCTTTAATCTTCCCAAGGACATTTAAATTTTTATAAATGATGACTAGTAATCATTTGGATCTCAAGATTTCAGGTTATGTGACAATGCAAACATTCTGACAATATTTGAAAGATAGGTTTTGAAAAAAGACATTTTCTGGGCTTGTAAGTTTAGAAGTACAAAAGAACGATCAGCCTGAGTATCTCATTTCCTATACCTACGTTTTAATGCTATTAGTATAGGGATCATAATTTTGGCAGATCATTTTTGAAAAGCTGCCAACTCCTATTCTAGAACAATAAATACTAAGTTTCTAGAAAGGTCATTCTAATAGGGTTGATAATATCTTAATGTGTTCCATATAGCAAACTATATGAGTTAAAAGATCAAAATAGTAAAGCCCCACTGTCATGAAAATAATCAGTTTTTTTATAAATAAGGTTTTATTGGAACACTGCCACACTCATCCATTTTCGAATCGTCTGGGGCTGCTTACATACTACAACAGTACAGTTAACCATTGTGACAGATCTTACGGCTCACAAAGCGGAAAATATTGTCGGACCCTTTAAGATAAAAGTTTGCCAGCCCTTGTTCTAGAATATCATGTATTAAAAGATTTAAACTCACTCTCCAAATTTAGGACAACATAGCTCAGGTATTCACAAAATTTGTTCACCAATACAATTACCATCAAAAAACATTAACTGCAGCTGATGTGTTCAAAGTACTAGGAAAGACACTGGAGATAGAATACAGACAAGATTACCTCTACTGACAACCTAGTTAGGAATAAAGAATAAACGCATAAAAGATGAACAGTAATTCTCCTATTTGAAACTCAGATATCTGACAACCAGAAAGGCCAAGGAACAACCAAAATAGTTCTTAACCTGACACGAGAATTTTTCAACCACTCATTTGGAGACTATTCTATTTTACTAACAATTCTGATGAGATTGGTTTACTTTGCCTCTCAAAATACAATGTTTTACTAAAAGATTTAAATCAGTAAGGTAAGGGTGCTGGAAGAAGTAAAATTATATCATCAACATGTGACAACTGATACTTGGAAAGATGAGAAGTATTTATACACAGTGAGTAGAGAATGAGTCCATGTACATAAATATTAGCATGAAAAGAGAATACAGACTGCAGGGAACGTTTTAAAAAGAGGAAAACAGCAAAAGCAAAGGTAAAGAGGAGGGAAATTTGTAGTGTGCATGTATGTAAGATTCAAAGAGCAGAGTATCTTTTAGTTGATTTAGTCATTTAGCTAATAGTTGCATAATCCTGAAGTTTCTGAGATAGCATATTAAAATTGCTATTAACATTGACCCTGAGTTCAAAATAATCATGTTCTGAGCAGTCTGCTTAAGAAACAGGGAAGGGTTAAAGGCATTAAGATTCATATGCAAAGTGATTTTGTAAGTACCATCATTAAAAAGGCCAAATTGACCTCTTAGGAAGAATTAGCTATTCAAGATTATTAATAAGTTTTCCACACAGCTGTTGTCTTCCTATGTAAGATAACAGATTCTAAGTGCCAAATATTAGGTATTGGTAAGGATAAGCAGTGTTACCAAGGGAGAATCATTGAGTAGTAGGTACACTGTGGCCAAGCCAGTTACAGAAATTATAAAATTTGAAGGTTACTGAATGCATGCATAAGAACTATATGCAACAATATCAATATCTAAGGTAGTATCTAACCTTATAGATTAAAAAAAAACATAACACAAAAAAACATTTCACTAAAGAGGAGCTAAGAAAGTGATTCTGGAATAACTTAGTGCCTAAGGATAATGGCTATGAACACATTTTTTTCTTTTTAAATTAAACCTTCAAAATGGTAATTGTATCACTTTCTAGAAATCATAGTATGGTTGTAAAGACAAACATTTTAAAAATCCTCTGCACTGTGTTTGTCATAATAAAAACTGTAATATTCAGTTAACCAAAGTTTTACCTAAATGTGTCTTAGAATGCTACCAAAATTCTGAGTTAAGACTACTGGTTGAGTTTATTGGAGAGTTTATTTAAAGCAATAAAATTTGTGAGGCTACCGTATTTTCCGGTGTATAAGATGACCGGGCGTATAAGATGACCCCCTAATTTTACAGTTAAAACATAGGTTTAGGCCTATATTCGCTGTATAAGACTACCCCCCACTTCCGAGGCTGTAGTCTTATACAGCGAATATAGGCCTAAACCTATGTTTTAACTGTAAAATTAGGGGGTCGTCTTATACGCCCGGTCGTCTTATACGCCGGAAAATACGGTACTTACTGTTTTTCAGGGTGAAGAGAGAAATAGTAGTATAGAAAAAACATGGAAGGAAAGAACTTTTTATAATAATTTATTTCTGAGAATGATCAGTACGTATAGGAAAAAAGCTACTACTACTGTAGAAAATTTTACATTGTAATTGACATATTTACAAATAAAACCAAAACCCCTAAACAATTACCTAAACACAAAGGCGTATCAACAAGATAAAAATATTTTAATTAAAACACACTTCATTATTTCCCCAGTTTCCCCAGTCTCTTTTAAAACGTGCTTCTATTCTAGAACACCAAGGTTTAATGGTCACACACTCCAGCACTACCTTTGGTCATATTTGGTAAAGCACAACTGCCTGAATACCAACAAAGTTAAATGATAAAAGTGTAGCAATTACAGAACAACACTGCTACTAAGTGCACTGGCCCACCATCAGCTGCTACGATGGAAATTTAATTGTTTTCTTTAAAATAAGTAGTATTCTTAATTAAATCCATAATGAAACAAAACAACAGCTAGTTTATTAGTCACGAAGAACATAAGTAGAAAGTAATAGCTACATTCTAGTAGCCATGAACTTACTGAGCAAAAGGAGGCAGTTCTTCTGAACGAGAAGACGCTTGGTCACATCCCCAGATGTCAGGGAAAGATATGGACAATTCATCTCCCCTAGTAGCCCACTCACCTCAAGTTGGAATTCTTCAGCTTCACTCGGGCCTTTTAAGAATTAAAATAATCTTATTTAATAAAAATGATTATTTTTCCATTAGCGTAATTGTTATATATAAATTGAAAATTTTAGGACTTTCCTAACACAAGTTCCTTTCTCTTCTAATTCTTTCTCACACTACTCACAATTTCTTTCTTAATTACTTTCATTAGCTTATTCCCTTACTTGAGAATCTTTAATGGCTTCCTCATTTCTACCTCACCTAAACTAATTTTCCTTTAAAGATTCTTCATTGCCTCTCTGCTTTGCCCTTCCTAGCATATTGTTATGTCACAGTACCTACTAAATGTACGCAGTTATCTACTACCTCCATAAATATGCCCTCTATCTGTGCCAGGCCAGTCTCATTTCCACTTCTGTGCCTTCATGTAAGTTATTCCCTGTGATGGATATGCCCCCTACACTCTCCTCTATCAAACCCCAGCTGTCTACCAAAGCCCAGTTGTCTTGCTCCTTGATGAAACCTTCCCCAAGTACTGCTGCACTCACCAATTTCCTCCCCTTGTGAACCCAAGTGAAGCATTTAATTACCATAGTAATCTCCAGTTCTTTCATTTGTGCCAAATATTTCCAGTTAGACTAAATCTGAAGGTAGTGAACAGGTCTTGCAAATTTGTATTCCCTTAACCTGTCAAGCACGGAGTTCATTGAGGGAATCAAGGAATGCTTTCTTCCTATTTTGATGGCTCTCTATTCAATTTCACAGAAGGGTGAAAATTAAGTAAACTTTGAGAAACTTGACCTGGGTCCTTTTTCTCATCTACAAAACGAGAAGACTGTATCATCAATGTTTTGCAAGCTGAGTTCTGTGAACTCCAGTTCCACAGAATTCTAGAAGCAGCTGAGGAGGATGAGAAGGAAATTGTGCTGAAAGTACTCCCTCTCAACTTCAACTACAGCAGTTACTCTTTTACCTGCTTTGTGTGTTGGTTTCTATAAAATGTTTTCATTTGAACAAAGGGGCCCCAGGTTATAGAGTTACCATATGAAATGTTGGGTTAAGAGGCAGTGTTAAGAGCACTGGCTCCCACATTTGACTGCTGAGGTTGAATCCTGGTTTTACCACTTACTGATTGTGTGACCTCAGGCAATGTATTCAACCTCATTGTGCTTCCTTGTTTAACATGTATGAGTTGAGATAAAACCTGCTTAGGACTGCCCAAAGGTTTAAATGAGTTAACACACGGATGTACTTGGAACATAAGTGCTCAATAAATGTAAGCTGCTGCTTCTATCACTGTTATACTTTCCTTAAAAATCAGAATTGGATGCAACTAACATGTACACATTAAATATTCTAAACTTTCAAAGGTGAGCTCTTCACAATGGGATGCAGTGAAAAAGAAAATGGGATTAGGGATGCCAGGATAGCTCAACAGGTTGAGGGCTTGCCTTGCAACCTCAAGATCCAGGGATGGAATCCTGGCCCCAGCCTGTGCAAACCCACAAGCTGAACTGTGGCATTACTGGTAACCACCAGGAGGTGGTGAAGGTTCTCGTCTCTAATGAGGGAGGCCCCCCATTCGGTTCTGCCCCAGGTGGCTCCCACCTCTACCTGTGTGGAATGAAACTATGTCAAAAAAAACTAATGATGTACAACTGTGGAGACTGCTCAGGGCCTCCACCTTCTGTGTGTCTCTCTCACAGTCTCTCGAAACAATAGAATAAATCTTAAAAAAAAAAAAGAAAAAAGGAAAAAGAAAAGGATTATGTGTATAGTTCTCCATAAGGCTGGGTTAACAAGCGGGCATTGTTCTTTGTCTCCTCCTATTATAGGTTTACCTATGGTAGGAGGGAACCAGATAGAATATCAGATTCCAAGCCTTTCTTTTGCAGAGTCAACAAACTAGTGCTGAAACAACAAAACTGGCAAATATAAAACAGCTCTCAATGTCTCAAGTCTGATGGTGTTGGATCTGGTTGTGATACATCCAATGATACATTCTTACGATACAGAAAACTTCTTAATAAAGTGTTCTCTTTCTCCTTACGTGTAACAATTACAATGTATTTACATGCTGTAAGAACTTCTGGAATCTGGTAGTCCTAAGAGAAAAACATCCTAATTTCTAGTTTGGGCCACCATTAAGATCTCATAAGTCATTTTCACAAAGACTGGAAAGTTCACATACACTACATATGTCTCCATTGTTCTGTATCTCATTAATAGGGTCTTTTCAACTTCCACAAATTTTTAATAGTCGCCTGACTATATTCTGGTTTTTCAACTTCTGAATCACTTTTTCTAAAAATAATGGAGGCAAAAAATGTATTTGGTTTTTTACAATTTTAAAAATATTTACAGAGTACGAAATTTCAGCTTTAGTACTGATAATGTTTAACTGATAACATCTCAATTTTATTTTTACATTTTGCATCTAAAACTGAACATTTACTTACTGTTAGTTGCTTGCACATTTTCCTCCAGTTTACAGAGCACTCTTAATTCAGACACCAGCCAAGCACACAGTTTGGTAAATTCAGGGGAACTGGCTCCAGCAGAGACGGCCTGAGACAGAGCGCCATCTTCTAACAATGGACCCTTATAACTGGTGAGTTAAGAAATCACACTTCAGAACATAAAATCATACTTAGTACATTACACACATTATATCTATGTATTATTTGTGTAATTAAGCAATACTTTAATAAAGGTAAGTTATGATGACCAACATAAATAAAATTTATAATTATATCATTAGAAAACTAAAGGTAAGTGGTAACTGCATTTCAACCCTTCAAAATATATGTGAATGTTTAACAAAATCAAATACACTAAGTTATATCAATTTTTATACATTTACTGAATGGTCTTATGGTACAAAGGTTTATTTTCTTACTTTAACTGAACTGAGTATTAAAACCAGATTAATAAGTGATAGCTAGTTATACTATAGTTTACTATTTCAGAAGTAAAAAAGCTTAGGTTATCCTTCTAGATATTTTTCCAGAAATCAATTAGATTAGGTTTTTAATGACTTTCTTTAAAAACAAAAACAGGGGAAGCCTAGATGGCTCAGTGGGTTAAGTGCTCACTTTGCAGCCCCAGGGACCAAGGATCAAATCCCAGCCCCGGCCCATGCGGATCCATATGCTGAATGGGGCGTACCCCCAGTTTGGTTCTCACCTGGGTGAGATCCCGGCCCAGTTCCTGCCCTGTGCTGCCCCGTGACCACCTGTGGAATGAAACTATGTGGAAAAACCAGTGATGTGCAACTATGGAGACTGTTCTGGGCCCTCCCCCTTCTCTCTGTCTCTGTATCTCTTTCTCTCTGTCAAAAACAATAAAAATAAATCTTTAAAAGCAAAAACCTTCAAATTAACCATTTCTTTCTTTTTTGTATATTAATGACAGTTAAGACTAGTAAGACATAGTCGTACCAGAAAAATGTCAACATTGATTTAATAACTTCTGGTGAGTTGTTTGTGTGAACTGGTACAACTGAATCCTAACCCTTTGTAAGTAATTCAAATGTAATTTTAAAAAATTACTAAATGTTCAAACATTCACAAAAGACAATAGTAACAATGAGCCCCAATCTAGAATATAGCCAGAATTAATGATTTTGTCATTCTCAAAGTAATTTTAAAATATGTAATCTTGAGATTTTATCTTCTTTTACGTGAAATATGAATAAACACCATTATTAAAGATGATATATCAAATATGCTTAAGATAATTCTATGTTCAGAGGTATAGAGATGTTAGAGAAATGATAATACTCAATCCTTTTAAAATAATTTTTTTTTAACCCATTGAATGGAATGGAAAAAGTGTTACACAAAAAAAGAGACTATACACTCTGGCATCAAGATTCAAAACCACGTATTATTAGATACTGGGATAAAGAGACTAGGTCTAGACATTTCTCCTTGTGTTACACATTTAGATTTTGTTAGTCTATTCTACAGGGAAGGAACAGCTCCCATCACCAATTGTTAGGTGATCTCTCTACCCATGAAGAATGACTATATTTAAATAATGTTTACCGTGTCCTCTCATCCTACTGCCCTTTCAACACTCATCCTAAGAATCACTTCTAAGAAGCTTCTAGGACTTCCTTTTGCAGTAAAGGGACCCTGTTCAGATCTCCTCATTGCATATTCCAACAGTGTGAATTTCTCTTCCACCTCACTTTGTACCTGTAAGTGCTCAGCCCAACAACGCCACAGAACAACTGTTTCTCAAAGATGTTTACTGAATAAATGGTGAGCAAGCACTTAGTTTGGGATGTCCACCAAAAGTCCATTTTGCTGAACGTGACTTTTACTCACACTGTAAGGGAAGAAATAAGTCCCCTAAAGTCTAGAATACTCATGAAAATTCAGAGCAACTTAAAAAAATAATAATAATGGTAATTCACTCTGACAAAGTAAGGTAATGAGCACTATCACTTCTTTTCCTAAAAAACTTCCACCAGGACAGCAGGTTACTTAAGTGGGCAGACTCTGAGAACCCTCACAGTATCCTTTCCTAAAGGTTTCCCTCAACCGTTTTCATGTTATGCAAAAACCTAGGGGAAGGTTTTGGTAAAGAACTTGTTACTTTATATATACAACTAGCTAAATCTGTTATTTTTGGACACCATACCTATAGGTGTCCAAAATACTTAATCATATAGTTTGTTTCTGGAACCATGAGATTCTAAGTTTTCAAGTTTTAATAGTGTACACTGACTTCCAGCTATGATGAATTATGGTTAGCCAACCACAGCGGTCTAAATGCACAACAAATATACAGGGACTTGGTGGATTAAGATAACCCTAAGAGTAAGGGGTAATAATAAAGGGTTCAAAAAAGTAGTGTCCCCATCAAGGGAAACTGCCAGAGGTTCCCATAGAGGTGACAGGTTAGGTGCACAAATGAACTAGCTAGCGGAGCTGATGCGTCGCGCAGACATGTGGCTTAGGGGAGCCAGGGTGCATGCAGAGATGACTGGGCAAAGATTTTTTGAGAGAAGCGAGGTGGAGTAAGAGTAGGGACTCAAGACAGGAGTAGGAAGTTTGGAGGACAAGTAGGAAAACAGAATCAACTTTGGCAACCTCTAGAGACAGGTGAGGAGAACGGGGAGCAAGGAAAGACGCTCAGGGAGGGGGGTGGCGAGAACCAGAGCCCAGACAATGACACGCATGACTGACAAACACTGCGGCTCACTCGGCTGCAGGGAGCACAGAGCAGGCCTAGGGGCGTCGCATTTGGAGGGCTCCGACCCGGTAGGGCAGAAAGTGGACGTGGCATTGGGGGTCCCGGAGCCACAGGGGGCGACAGCCAGGAACCAGGGGGTGCGGCGTGGAGAAGCAGGTGTCTCCGACTAGGGCGCAGGAGACGTTCCCAGGGGGGCGGCAGTGTGGGGTTTGGGAGACCCCCGTGCCCTGGCAATCTTACCCAAGATCTTCCAACGACTCCAAGATGTCAGTCTCCATGAGGTCACACTCCATGCTACTGTGGTATTCAAATTTCCGAGTCCTCAGGCTCCCCTCTTCGCCGGCAGCCCGTACACTCGCGCATGCGCTGCCTCCCCGGAACTTCCAAATCGACAGCTGGCGCCTCAGTGTCCGCAATGCGCATGTGTCGAGCATGCGCAAAAAACAGCCCAACCTACTTTCCCACCCGCGCCGGCTGAAAAAGTGCCGGTCCTCACTGTTATGCACATGCGTATTACTGGGTAATGAAGCCGGCTGCCCAAAGAAGGGCAGGAGGATTGGCTGCGTGGCAGCTAGGCTCGGGGATCGGGAGAAGGGGGAGTGTGCTAGCCTCTCTTAATTGGGTGTGCGCATGTGCCAAGCTTGGGGCGGGGCAGTCGGGGGAGGAGCTTGGGGGTCTCCAGATATGGACGTGTGCGTGCTGTGAAACAGTCTCTGGGTCCCAGGAAGTGGCCGGCGCAGTAGTCTGCAGCTTGCCAGCCTATTCTAGCCTTAGTTGTGGATCGTGAAGAAAAGGGAAAATTCGTAAACTCCCTCTTAATTCCTCAGGACAGGCGTAGACAGGCCCAGTGCTGAGACAAGCAGATAACACGCCTTTTGATTTCCTTGTGTCTGCAGAAGCTGTATTTCAGGATTAGGGAGGAGTCAACTTTCCTTTGACTTGGACATACTAGGAAAGTTGTTGCATTTCCCTTTTGCATTCTTCTTAAGCCCTTCCCAACTAAGCATCTTATCTTAAAGAAGGGTGGAGGCATAGGAGGGCTTCATTCCATATCAAATAGAATATATTTCAAGCCACATATTTTAGACAGCGAAGAAACTTACGCTGTAATACAATTGCTTTTGACATTTGTCGGGGTGTGACATGCAGGTCACAATGTGTTATGATTTATTGGCAGTTGTTTGGGTATGTGCTTAGAAATCACTGAAAAATGAAAAAAAACTTACAAGTGTGGGCATAGTTAGAGAATTATAAATAACCATAAATTGGCACAATGTTGCATAGTGTAGGCATTTAATTAAAGTTTTCACATTGATACCAGTAGATTTTATTTTGTAGTTCTTAAACATCTTCATGTTTAATGGATAAATGTCCCTATACCTTCTTTTATTTCCTTATTTTGCATCATCTGGAGTCGGGGAAGGAATAAACATTATGTAGCTAGTGTGTGCTTGACAGTATTATTACTCCCTTGATCCATATTGTTTTATGCAGTTATCATAAGGCTATGTAAGTATTACACTAATTTTACAGACAAGGACACTAACGTTCAGTGTCTTCATAACTGTCAAAATGGTAAAACCAATAACCAATAAGGATTGGATTTTAAGACTGAGGCATATCTGAATCCATATTCCTTCTCACTTGACTAAGTCAAATAAGGTCTTATAAGCAGTTTGTGAAAAGATAGGAAGATTGACCTAGGTGAATTTGTTCCAGCTTGTATATGTTGTACATAATTACCTTATAATAAAAATGGAATGATTTGTTCTGATGGGGTTGTTCAAGCTGCTGAATCAAAAGTAATGCTTAATTAAAAATTGTGAGTAAAAAGGTTTCATTTTTTACTTTTCCACGTAAGTTGTAACCCATACTATTATTAGTCAATGAACAAGTGATGACTTGCCTAAATTGATTCTTCTTCTAATGGTAATTGTTAGAATAAATGGAGGGTAGTCAGACAAAGGAGTTTTAAAAATACTTATAATGGGAAGCCGGGATGGCTCAGTGGGTTAAGCACTCACTTTGCAGCGCCGGGGACCGGGGATCGAATCCCAGCCTTGGCCCGTGTGGACCCATATGCTGAGCTGGGAGCTCCCCCAGTTCAGTTCTCTCTCTGTCTCTGTCTCTGTCTCTCTCTCTCTCTCTGTCTTTCTCTCTCTGTCAAAAATAAATAAATAAAATATTAAAAAAAAATACTTATAATAATTACATAATGGATTATGCTGCAATAAAAACAATGCTTTTAAGTAAATAGTGTCATTTCTTTTGGATGTACAAGAAATGTTTTGCATTTTGTTTTGTAATTGTTTATTGTTCTTTTGTTGTTGTTTTTTTTTGACAGCGAGAGAGAGACAGAGAAAGAGACAGAAACAGAGAGAGTGGGGAGAGCCCAGAGCAGTCTCCATAGTTGTATGTCATTAGTTTTTGACATGGTTTTGTTCCACACAGGTGGGCGGGGGCCTCCTGCATGGGAGGCACACCCCAGAGAGCTGGGGGCGGAATGGGAGGGGGGCTGCCACATGGGAAGCTTGCCCCAGTGAGAACCGAACTGGGGTACATATAGTTCCGCACATGCGGGGGGCCAAGGAGAGACCCAGGATTCAATACTTGGGAGTCCTGGGGCCCAAAGCAAGCACTTAACCCTACTGAGCCATCCCAGCTTCCCCGCAATTGTTTATATTGTAACCTGGATATCTAAAGACCTCATTAAACTGAAATTTAACAGAATGAAAAAAAAACACTGACTTGGGAGTTAGAGTCCTGGTTTTTGCCTCAGATCAGTATATGAAAGAATTTTCAAATACCTGAGTTGTCCAAAGTCGATCATGTATCTTGAGAGATGAATTCTATGAGTTGAAGTTGTTCAACTTGAAATTATGAATGATTTTAAAGACCAGCCTTTCCTGATCTTGAAAAGAGTAAAGAGAATTCATATTTTATACTTCTGAAAAAAATGTAGAGTGGAAAATTGAAATGAAGACTGGTATCAATTTTCAGAGGAACATCTTTTTTTACGTCATAAACCTTAAAGATTATTATAAGAGAAATTTTGAATTATGTAGATGAGATTCTTAAGAAAGTTACTTCTAAAATCCATAAAAGGGTAATTTTTATAATGACAATGAAGTAGGTATAAACTTGAACATAAGGTTTATCATTTGTTATAGAGTGGTTTCTAAGACTTGATTAAATAGGCACTTAAAATAAATCATTTTTCTTTCTCAAATAAAAAGTCTGAAAAATAACAGTATTTCCCAGTTTTAGTGAATTTGCCTTTAGATTGGCCCTTCAATAGATGAAAATGAGAAAAAACATAGATTTGCTCATGTAGCTTATGAGATGAGATTTGTATATGCTGCTAAATAAAGTCCTTTTTGGCTTGCACAGCGAAAACAGTACCTTTTCCCCTCTAAATATTAGCATAAAAAAATAATCTTGAAGGCTCTCAATACTCCTTTATCATTAAATATTGCTTTTTAAAATCATTCCTCTTCCTATGTTAGTTTATTTTCTGAACCTGGGCAATTTTTAAAGAATGTTACAAAATTTGAGAATTGTATCTTGCCTAAGTTTAAACTGAGGAAGAGGTGTGGGTATAGGTATAGATATGACTAGAGATATAGATTTAAAGGAATATTTTCATAATAAAAGCTCCAAACTTGATTTCTATTGTTTTCTTAGCACAGCTTAGGCCTGCCAGGTGAAATTCTGCCAACCTGTGAATCAGGCACATAGTGAACCAGATGAACACTAGTCTAATTTGGATGCAGTAAGCGTTTATTAGACTGTAGCCCAGATGTGATAAACTTGCATCCATGTCAGTCCTAGAGTTTTTTGTTTTTGTTGTTTTTGGTCTAACTAATAATTTAAAGAATTTTGAGGGGAAAGCTGGGACGGCTCAGCGGGTTGAGCGCTCGCTTTGAGGCCATGAGGACCGAGGATCGAATCCCGGCTCCGGCCCAGGCGGACCCACATGCTGAACTGGGGAGTTCCCACAGTTCGGTTCTCTAGCTGTCTCTGTCTCTGTCTCTCTCTCTATCTGTCAAAAAGTAAAATAGAAATAAATATGCACTGAAGACAAAAAGATAATTTCTCTCTATAAATGTGAAAAGATAAAAAAAGAAAGTACTAAAGAATTTTGAATCATCATTTAAAAGTTTGGAGATATGTAGTATCTAAAACTCTGGATTTCTGGGTTTTCTTCAACAAAATAAATCAGATGACTTGGTAGCACTAAACTCTAATTGCCCCCCAAGGGAAATGATTGGCTTGATTTGAGGAAGCTGCCCCTTCTGGATTGGGCATGAACGACCAGTTGTCTATCCTGTCTGGATTCTGTCACACACCATATATGCATATACCCAGCACTTCACCGGACACCTTGTGGGTTTAACATTTTTAATCCCTTTTATTCTTTTATTTCTTTTTCTTTTTCTTTCTTTTTTTATTGTTTTTGACAGAGAGAGAGAGAGGGAGAGGGAGAGGGAGAGGGAGAGGGAGAGGGAGAGAGAGAGAGAGAGAGAGAG